>WTSP01011923.1:0-47083 GCA_025331215.1 Actenoides lindsayi | reverse complement strand
CGGGCCCCGCAGCCCCGGCGGCGGCGGCGGCGGGGGGTGGGCTTTGGCCCTGGCAAAAATGAAATGAAACGGTCCCTGGTGCTTTCATTCTACTGACTATTAAGCACTCAAGCCAAGTGTTATCCAATTTTTTTCCCCATACAATCTGTTTGGAGAGCTAGCAGCGCATTTCAAAACGGCTTATCTTGCTGACATGGTCATAACTCTAAATAATTTGATTTCCAAATATATACATCATATTGCGGCCTTGCCAGAAAATCATTCTATTGAAAGACTTCTGTCTTAAGATTTAGACTAAATAAAGGAGAAATGATTACATGATCTAAACACCTTTTGGGTGGTAGGGGGGTGGGGTTTGCTGCTGTTTGCTGAAAAAAAGCTAAACAAAGAAAATATTTTCCAAACCCAAAAGCTTCTTTCTGGGGGTCGTGAACTGGAGACATTGAGAGTGCTGTCAAAAATCTAAAGAGAAAATGAAAAATAGCACTTGCTCGTTTTGAATGCGTGTATGTGTTTTCTTTTCTTGATGGCTGGAGGAGACCGCATTCTAACAAGGTTTTTCAGTGCATTAGGAAATGCAGAAATATGACATAATTCTTTGGTTCCTTCGAACTGAAAAATCAGAGAGCATGTTTAACATACAAGAACTCTGTCTGTGTGTATGAGCTTGTAGCTGCAAAGCAGAACTTCCATGTTTATATGTATGTATGGCAGAATTTAAATCTTCAGCCTCCAATAAAACTGTATTCTGTAATAAAACTGCTGCACCTTGACTCCAGACTACACTGAATCCCAAATTAAACACCCCACTTACTCTACTGTAACAAGCAGGAAGGTTTGCTACAGTGAACACTATTACAGGCAGGAAAAGGCTATTATCATTCTCTTTACCTTCTGTACATATGACAGCAACACCTACACAGCCCCTGTGAGTCATATTTTTCTCTAGTTCCTGGCTCAAGAAAGAATTGGTGGAGGGACAAGGTGGACTGAAATGTGATGTTTCATTTCACATTGCTCCCTTAATTATTTAGCTAGCTGGACAGGCAGCTCCAGCAGTTTAAAAGCAAGCAGGTAGCGTATTTTACTACAAAATGTCTTCCTGGATTTCATGAATAACTCAGTGTCATAAACAGAAACAGCTGGCATGCTGAAGGCTGTGTAGATTTCTTTATGCATTATATATAATGTAGATGCTTCCCACATAATGCACACAAACTATACTCTTCATATCAGTGTTTGTAGCCCACAAATAGTAAGCAAGGGATATAAAATTAGGTGACTGAAATTTGTTAATCCAGATTATATATTAAAACGCCATTGCTTAGTAGCCATTTGTCTATTGTTTAAAGGTCTAACAATTTCAGATGCATATTCTTCTTGAATGTTAATTTTGCTATCTTTCTCTAGGAGAGTCATTATAGAATTTTGATGTTTTTGATGGGGTTATTAAATTAGAAACTGGAGACTACAGAGGGTAACAGAAGGAGAGAAGACCATTAATGCCGCTTTGTCACGTCAAGCGAAGTGCTGGCGAGCCCAGCACACTGTGTCTGGGGCTGGGCTGAAGGCTTTCAGCTGTGATCTGAAGGGAGCTACCCTCTAGTGGGCTGATGGTGAATTTTATTCCCCTTTTCATGCCCCATCCTGGTCTTCATTTATTAAATAGAAAGTACTTTCTCTAAGGATATTCTTGGCTATTAACCTTCATGCATGAGACAGGAGCTGAAAGTTAATAAAGAAGTATTTCTAATCAACTGTGGTGATGTGAAGCATGGGGAAGTCATAGTAGTAAGCCAAGAATGTGAATCCCCAGGCCTCTCACAGCTGAGGTTAATCTGAAAGGAGTTACAGGTTTGAAGTTGTTTTAGATCAAATGTCGAAGGCGAAGAAGGAGGGCTCCATTCCCAGACATCTGATCTAAACCCTTTGAGCCTTGGGAATTTTGACTCCAGATGCAAGTTCCAGCTCTGCAGATGATCCTTATCTTTAGTGGGACCAACTCAAGCAACACACATAGATTTGTTTCCATTGCAAAGGACCCAAAGGAAGAAATTGGCTCTCAGCCTGTAGCTTTGGGGGAATTCATTCCTTGAGCACGAGTAGTCTGAGTTTGGCTCACCTCTGTTTAAAAGTGGAGTAACCTAGGAAAAAGAAACAGTCCAGAGAGTTGGAATGCTGAAGAATAAAGGATGTGACTGAACTAGAAGTTTTTCTGGGCCCATGCAGGTTGTTGTGTGTAGCATTGCTGGGCTAGAAACTCTATTAGCATATACTGTAAGTTTTGTTCCAAGGGATCAGATTTCTGGAGCCTGAGACCAGTTACAATACATCAGAGGAAGCCTCGTAATAGGAAGCTTTATTGCCTTCTGCTAAGTGAGCCAAAAGTCAGGGGCTTTCCCTTGTAAGCATAAGGCGGGGAAGGGGGGGAAGGGGAGGTGGGAGGGTTTTTTTTCTTTTTGGCTGATGTGTTTCATCCTTCCCCACCTCCAACATCAAAGTGTTTGCTAGGGCAAGTCAGCCCTCTGATTCTGGAGCCGTGTATTTCCCCTCTCCCAGTAGTTTCCATGCCCATTTCCTATGCCCCAGCTGCCAGAGCACTAACCCTCTGCTGCTTTAATCACTCCATTAATCAAGCCTTTGCAGTGATCAGCACACTAGCTCTCGCTGCCACGAGGAAGCCTGTTACTTCTTCAGGACACATAATCTCCCACTAGCCCTCCAACTGAGCCATATTGCTCCACCAGCTAAAAAGGGTATTTAACTCCATTTTGAATTAGCTGTTTTTAACATAATGTAGCTCACAGAAGGCACAACTCAAGAATATTTTAGGCACTATGAAGGTGAAAAGACACACTTAGCCATTTCCTATCTAAGCTTCACAGACACTGTGATTTCATTAAACAGACAAACACTGTCATCAAACCAAAGATCAGCAGATACAAACAATGCATTTCTGTTGGCTCCTAGAGAGCCGTGATTGCATTCCCATGGGCATGGGAGGGGGATGCCTGTCATATACAAAGGCATGTGTATAGACAGTCTCCAGTCCAGTCAGAGCAGTTTGTTAACTACAATTTTGTACGTGGTAGTGCCAAAAGATGGCAGATCCTATTATGCTAGGAGACTTTGAAAAATTTAAAATGTAGTCATAAAAAAAAAAAGATCACAGTAAAGCCACAGACAGAGGAAAAATAAATGAAAGGAAAGCTTAGTAACCTTCAGGGGCCTCTCACACTTCTGACTCTTGCAAGGGGAACAGTGTAGCGCTTGAAAAGTTATTTTGCAGTGATCTTTTGTAGAGTGAGGGCTGGGCACTTTGCTGACTTGCAGGATGGGGATGTAATTTCCGAAGGTTAAGGGGAAGCAGGGGGAGTCCAGTGCGCTCAGGGAAGGTGCAAGCTCCTGCCTGGTGTGAGGTGGGGCAAGGCTCGTCCCTGGTGGCTCTGGCTGCCTTTGCTAGGAAACCTCTCTTCGTGTGCATCTGTCCCACAGCACGCCCTGCCTTTTCCTGAGGCATCCATTTCTGAAGCCAGGAAAATCAGGGAAAGGAAAGGCAAAAAAAAAAGTCAGAGCTGCACTAGAACGTACTCACATCACTACCACCACCATGCCAGCAATATGTGAGAGCAAAAGCACAAGGGTGGGATGTGAAAACAGCGACAGAAAGGAAATGAGTTTGGAGTTTGAGAGTTCCAGCCTGCTAGGAAGGACAAAATCCTTCCAGTTCTGGCAAAAGGTTAGGCAAAGAGCACTGTCTGAAGGAGTGGAGACTGAAAGAAGTGAAAGTGAGATCAGTCTACTTTCTGACAGCAATGGGGTGCACAGAAAGCAAACATATTGCCATTCCATCAGCTTTGAGTTTTTAAGCATAAACACTCTAAAATTTTCAATGTTCCTTCCCTCCCCAGATCCAGGTTTGAATGCTGCAGCTTGGGCAATTTGCGACTGCTGTGAGCAAAGCAGTTCTCTCCCATGACTGCACATCCGCACGCGTGCACCCAAACATCCACATGCTCCTAGGGTGGACATCTGCAAAAATATCAGTAGCAAATAGAAATTTTAACACCTGGAACACTTTCTGAATACAAACACTGATGCAGTACAATTGGTATAATAGTTTTGCAGAATCGTTTCCCTGAAGTATTTAGTTTTCTATATGCTGTGACTGCACGTTTAAGCTTTTCTTCCTGTATATTAATGCTTGTTTTCTCATTTGAGTTCTCTAGCTCTGGCTTCTTAAACGTGCATCAAATCCAAATGACATGTTTGCATGTGTATACTCAATGAACAACAAAAATTATTTATCCCTTGGGATAAAGGACTTGAAAATACAGATGGTCTTGATACAGTCTGATAAGAATGTAAACAGGAAAATATCTTTGTTGACTTATTCCTTAGTAATCAGTAATAATTAGTTATTGTCTAGAGATGAATTATATTATTTCATAAACCTTGCAACAAACAATAGCCAAATGAAATCAACTTTGATTTTCATAGGATTACTAAAGATAACATCAAATAACTTCCGTAGCAAAGTAACAGAAGCCCACACTCTATTTCCCATTGTTTTTTTTAATCTACATCAAATTTAAAGGCAAAAATCAAGATAATGAAAAGTGTCCCAAAATTTTATCTTGCCCCTCACTTCTATGGTTTTGCAACTGAGCTTATTTTATTGTTATTATTTTGTTTCATTTATTTTATTTTATGTTATTTTATTTCTCAAAGTGTGCTTTTACATCCTTCAAATTACCACCCTCATCAGATAACAATATTAAATCTGCTGGGTGGTTTTAGTTCTTTTGAAATAATTTCTCTTTCTCAGCATGCTGACAAATTATTTCCATCCCAGGAATTATGCTTGGTCTCTTGCCTTCAGTATGTGATGTTCTGCTTCCCCATTTCAGCTGAGCAAACCCAAACAAAATCTTTTTGTATGTTTGTGGTTGTTTCATAGGCTGATTAGATTCCAGTCAGTCATATCTATCTCTTGTAATGACTTAGCAATTTTTCAAGAATGTTTCAATTTGTGGATTAATATTGGCAAGAAACTAATAGCTAAGCTGTATTTGCTACTCCTTTCCCTGACTTCTAGCATGAGGGAATCCCAAAACTACTATGAAGGTCTGCACATACAGCTGTCTGCATGTCAGGGCAAATCAAATGCAAAAATGATCACAGGGAGAAAATGCAAAAGGATGTCAGCATGGCTGAATTAATAAAAACATCCAATGAGTGTTCCTCTTTCAGCCCTTTTTACAGAGCTGCGGACTTGCATTGCTACAGACTCTGCTGTTACTCCTCCTGGCCCTACCAAGCTTCTACCCTCTTTCTACCCTGCTTGTATTTCTGGTTTACATCTGTCTAGATCTGTTCCCAGATCACCTGCTAGTCAGTGCTCCTTCAATGCTCCTCCACCAGTTAAAGCATTCCTCTGACATGTTTAGTGTCTTGTTCTTAATGTATTTCATACATTCATAGCACACGTTAAGCAAGAATGGCTTAACCAATTGGTCAAGTGCAGTGATGGTTATCTATCTTAAGGTAGTTGTTATTATTATTATTGTTATTATTATTATTATTATTTTATTTTGGTATAATTTTGAAAACATCAGGCATGTGCTTTTATTTTTCCAGGTGTAAGGGAATTAGATCTTAGGCTATATTTTCTAATTAATTGGTTAATGTGCATTAAAATAAAATAGAAGGTAAATTCTCTTTCCCCTTGGATAGTCAACTATCTAACACAGACTACTGTACTTCTGAGTGTTCACCTATTTGTAGAACTTGCCTGAACCTGTAAGAATTCATGTATTTGCAGTGAGGTGACTCTGTGGTATAACTAATCTTGAGCAATCTGTTGACAAAAATATTTGTTAATGATTATCGGTGACGGGTGAAGATATCCGAACATCTGTGTTGATAACAGGTGACTCTGAGACAGGGCAGGTGGGGTTTGTTGAGGCTGCTATACAAGCCTGATTGATAAAAAGACATTGTCTATTGCATATAAATTGTCTGAGGACAATTCCGACATTGTTATGGAGATCCCTACATTGTTGCTCTACAGCATAACTACCAATGGCCAGAAACCATGCAGTTTGCATTACTTCTTTGCTTAATAGAAATCAAAATAATCTCCACAGCTGCCCTTTTTAATATGGGTATAATCAAATTTGCACCCTACTGGAAAAGTTTAACTAATACAGAAAAATATCAAGTGAAATTAGTGAAAATAAAAGATATTACATGCTCATATGTGTATTAGTATTGATATGTGAAACTAATGTTAATCTACAAGAACTGTTCATCTGGTAAAGCTGTGCTTTATGCCTTATTGCTGTTTGACTTCTTGATAGATAGACTCAGCACAACCATGTACAGTAGTGGCTTAGAGGGCCCAGGGTTTGTTTCAGTCACTGATAGCAGTTTGGGAATTTTAAAAATGGAGAGGAATGTCTCAGTCAGGTCTATCAACCAAAATGTCGCACAGGATGGAGAAATCTTCACCTAAGAAATGGCCTGATATAAGTAAATATACTCTACAGGGTAAAATCACTGTGAGATTGCCCTTTTCTGACAGCTTTCAGAGGAGACTGACCACATTCTGGGGGGAAATTATTGTACTCACATAGCAAGACATAGCAGCCCCTGTTGGACTTTCCATCAGTCCACAGCAAATAGGCTTCCATCAAGCTGCCTGCTTCCTAGCTGGTTCTGCTGACAGAATAGGGCCCAGGAGTACAAGTTCACTCAGGGCAAAATTAAATTTACCTGTATACTGCCTAGTAATTAAGTCTACTACCAAACTGGGCTGTAGTTCATCACTGACCAACTAGAAGCTGTGAGCTCAGCACCTGAGGGATAGCTATTGGGGCACATTATCTATAAAACCAATAAATTATTGGGTGAATAAGGCACACATCTATTCTCCTTTTGTATAAAATTGATTTAAAAAAATATAATGCTAAGAAAGAAGGGATAACATCCCCATAATATAGGTATTTCTTCCTAATCTTCGTGGCAGTCCTTTAGAATTCAGGACTGAGGAAAAAAAATTTATCCCCTGGATCTGTAAAAACAGCATCTTCAATCTCTAGTCCAGTCAGCCATGGATTCTGTCCAACACACTTGTCCGTCTTCATCTCTCAGCTTTTTAAGTGGGGGCAATATTAATTCACCTTTGTAAAGTACTATGAATTCTTTAGATGGAAAAAGTGCTGTGTATGTCAAACCCTGAACTCAATTTTAGCAGGTAAGTGAAGAAATTGATTTTAAGCCTATATTTATTTGCAGTTTTAAAATGCACTAACTTCCTTAGACTTACTCCAAATGCACAAATGTGTAATTGACAGCAGAATTCATGCTCTACCTTCCTACAGACCACTCGTCTAACCACTGAACTACAGCAGGGTAGCAGCCAGCAGAATCTGGCTCCTTGTATCTCAAATTGGTTTATAAAACTGATAAAATCAGCTTCACTTCTATAGATTTTAAAATTTTTTTTACAAACTGCTGAAATCTAGTGGCTTTTTTTAATATGCAGTGTAGAAATTTAACCATGCTGCAATAGAGTACAGAAAGGGCCAAACTCAAATCTCCATTATTTGAGTAGATAGATAACATAAATCCATTGGTATCAAAAGCACATCTTTAGGTTTTGGGTTTTTTTTATCTGTTGCAGTACAGGCGTGAAATATATTTATTTCATTTTGCAACAGCTGACTCTTTTTTTGTAATGGCTGCTATAAGAAATATTGACTTTTTATCCTTTAATAAATAATATTTATAGATGTAGAAAAAATCATTAGATATAAATTATAGCTACTGTAATCATTATAAATACATTAACAACAAATGGTCAAGCCAAATTAGAAAAGGTCTATTAAAAATTAAATAAAAAGATCTATTGAGTAAACAGATGTCTCTTCACAGCAGACACATCCCCACAGTTATTGACTGAAGCACTTCTAAACATTAGGAAATGACCAACCATGATGAAACATTACTAAAATAATGCTCCATAAAATACAGCTTGCAAAGTTGCCTTGATCAGGGATGATCAAGAGGCTAATTAAAAGATTTGCATGTAATATTCTCAGAAATCCATTGGCTTCTAGAAGGAGATCTAAATGACATGCTTAGAAATAATTAAAGAACTCAAACAGCAAAGTTTTAAAAGAACAGCTATCATCCAAGATGACTGCACTTTAAAGGTGACCATCTGTCTGTTGAGGTCCTTTTTTACATTCTGCAGATGAAAAGTTCGAGAGAACAATAGAGAAGAAAATTGCAGCAAATGGACCCTGAAGCTTAGCAAGAGCCCTCAATTCCGATCTGAATCAACTCAAACAGAGCAGGGAATGTGTAAAATCTGGTAGGATCAGGCCCAAATCATTATTAGCACATTAAAAGAACTAATTCAGCAAGTATATGACATGAAAGGTATAATCTGACAGTGTTGATGGTCATGTTTAAAAAGTACATAAACAAGATTATACTTCAGTTATTATACTACTTTGCTTTTACAGAAGTCTAAATCTGATGCTTTACATTTAAAAGCAGTGCTAACTTCCAGGCTAAAACAAAGCTAGTTTAAGGAATTGAAATGGCTCCAGTTCTTGATTTAAAACAGGTTTTTACTCTCAGTAATCTCTGGCAGTAAACACACATATTTTTCTTTTCAAGATGGTTTATGATCAGTGATTTCAGTCCACTCCACATTACCCTACCACATGTCCTGAACTGCTTGGGACAATCCCAGATTAGGCAACACATTCATAGACCTCGCACAAAGGCTACTTTATACAGAAATAACAAAATGCCCTAATGTCTGTTCACAGCCCATTTAGTAATAAGTTCATACACCCTGACACTTTCAAAGAAGGTCTTCCTAGAAGTTATCATTATCTCTGGGAGACAAGGGAACCAGGTGGGGTTTGAACACACACAGTCTTTCAAACTACATCTTATTATCACTGATGTTATTAGAGAAGTCATTAAATTCTGTCCTTCCTTCCAAGGTGGAAGACCTTAGCTGAAGCTGAATGGCTCAGTTGTGTGGCAGATATGAAATATGCAGCGGCAGGGGGGAACATTCACTGCTTACCATGATGCTACAGTTACAGAAAATCATCGTATCCCATCAAACGGGGAAGGGAGAGCAGTGATCTGGGGAAAAGGAGTCCAATGGAGCCTTCTCTATGCTATAGTCTCTACACTGGTAGTCTCTTTAAAGACCATGAGTCTCCAAAGAAAGAAGCAACATAGGGGTGGTACGAACTTTTGCTCTTTGACATTTACAGCTTCTATTTCAGACCAGAAGGCTGGTTTGTGCACTCAGAAGTTTGTTTTTTTCACAGTGATGGCAATTACTCTAATAAAATGTCACTTCTCCCTATAAGCTTGCTGCTCTGACTCCTTCACGTTCTTGTAACAGCAAATCCCCATCAGAACGATACCCGTTAGGCACTCAGGTGTCCACCATTTGGGATTTGGCCTATCTGGACAGCAACAAACTGTTCTGTAATCTGGGTCCTTGCTTTTCAATACTGAAATAATAGAGTTTATTACATTTTTAGTGCCCTTTAGGAAGTTGCCTTCCCACAGATACCCTGATTAAATGTGAGCCAGTTGATTTATTATGAGGCACAATGCGAATACTTATTTTCACCTCCTTCCCATCTCCACTGACAATTCCTGTGTGTTCTGGTTGAAAAGTTCTGCAGCATGTAAGTCATCCACCACTCAACCTTTACACAGAGTGCTGAAGCCTATAAGCTTTACAGTGTGAGCAACCTGCATTTGTCAGATTATGTAAATGAAAATATAAGCTCATTTAGTTATGTCTACTTCCTCATTTGATAGCATTTCTGGGATATACTTCCACCGAACAACACAGAACCAGTACCTGCTATCAATTAAATCCATGAACTTCAAGTTATTTTTGGGAAAAGCTGGAATAATACATGAATGAGTTGACTCCCAAACACTGTAAATGTAGATTCACAATATTATTTGATTTTATTCTTTTGCATAATTCTACTCATCACAGCTCTAAAAATTTAAACTAGATAGAAACTATTAAAGAAGTGATGACAAAAATGCCATGTTAGATTTCCATTTATTTTGTCATTAAAAAGATTTATAACCTGTACTGAGATCAGATTATAAAAATTAGGGGCCTCCATAAATTAAAAGGGCTTGCTCTTGCTGAGCTATAATAAGGGAGCTAATATGTCAGATCTGAAAGGTCTTAGAAGCAGAAAACCAAGTGACAATGAAAAGTGAGATCTTAAAAGCATGTAGAGATTTTAGAAGTAGATTCTTGTAGAATGCAATGAAATATTAGTAGAAAAAGGTAACTTGCCAAAATAACTGCACGAATCTTCCTCTTATAATAGCCTTCATGGCAGAATCAGTAATACTATTTTTTTTCATTAAACAGTCTCTGATATAATGACATTGAATTCCATGCAAATATTCTACTTCTTTAAGAATAATTTATTGTAGCTTTACTGGGGAATTTTAGCTGGATCTTAAAAGGTTTTATGGCCTCAATTATAGCACTTCTAATAATCAATATTGATTTTACCCATTCATCCTTTTTAAAGTTTATCTTGGTTTACAAAGAATCCAAATCTTGACTGAGTTTATAAAGTGATATTTTCATTCTAAAATCATATTCTTTTAGATAATTATTCCAGCTCCTCAACAGCTACTTCTGCTATACCACCAAAGAGTCGAACAAAATCTTACTTTCTTTGTTAGTAGGAAGCAAGTGTAGTGTAAGGTAGTAGGAGAAAGAAAAAGCTAATTAGCAGGATTGTTCAGTGACCTGCAGTTGTGCTCATCCCTTTACACGCTTTCATTGCACTCCAGAGCTTCATTCACTGTTTCACAGTCATCTCAGTCTCATCTGCAGTTGCAGCCTACACTCCTGCTGCAATGCCCCAGAGAGAAACCTCAGGAAACACTACACACTGACCTACACGGAGCTTTCACAATACACTCCTCCTAGGAAACAGAGCCTTCTGAATCAGCTCCATGCATCATAGGCCTCTCCTGTCTGCTTCTCTGCACAACCAGGCTTTTCCAGCTGTACAGTTCTCTCAGGAGCTGTAACACTGCCGCTTCTGAACTGTGATTTCTCAAGCCAACACACACCCACTTATCATCTCCTGCAGATGCCATGCCGCTTTCCTTAGCATTCACAGGACTGTGAGTGAAGAGTCTGAGCCACAAATACCTGCTCTTCAGGTCTGCTGCCCCTGCCTGGGCTTCTCCTGGTGACAGACCGCAATGGGTGCTGTCACGCAAGGTGTCTCAGTGCTCGGTGGAGCTGGGAGCTGTGGAGAAGGTTGTGATTCAGGCAGACAGCTACCTCTTTTCAGTCCCAGAGGGCATAACTTCCCTGTTCCCTCCATTGAGCAAAATAATGAGGAATAGATGCACTTTGGTCAGTTAGCCCATGTTTTATTCAGCTTTAGACAGATAAAGTTTGACTCGCTTTCCCTGGAGGAGGGCAGTGGTCAAGTGAGATCCTTGAAGGCTCTGTCTGCAGTGGGCATATTTGTTTATATTTGACAGCAGGATCTCTATTTTCCAGTCAAAGTATGAGCCTCCTTATTTGCCCTTGCCTTTTCCAACATAATTATATGGTGACACATATATATATACACATAGTTTAAATATTGGCTTATTTTCAACTAGGGAGAATAAAGAACAAACATGACAAAAGTTATACGGAAGGAATAGTATATAGAAAAATTCTGCATCTGTTTCTATTGAGTTACACACCTGCTTTCTAGGTTAGTTTACTCTGTCCTTCTGCTCCCTTACACTAGGCTTATTTCAGCATCTTTCAAAATGAAAAGATCCCCTTTTGTTTCAGAATTAGTATTTGACTGATGAAAAGAATGAACCCCAGGGGCTGTCTTTTCCAATCAAGCACTGTACAAGCACTTGAGCTGACTGTGTTCTGCAGAACATTGAAAACATGGCATGCCCAGGAAATGTTTGCCATCACATTAGTGATGCTGTAATGGGCACCACAAATCACCTGGACATTAATAGAATGAAATCACTTACTGCCTCTGAAAGCAGCTTTATTCTCAGTTGGTGTCCTGAAGGCACCATGTGTGCAGTCTAGAGTTTCTACCACAAAGGAGAAATTTTCAAATATCACGAAAGTCCAGTTTTACTTGCTGCTTTTGGAGTTTAAGTCTCCACTGATTTTTTATGATGGCAATCCCTTAAACACAACTAGTGTTGGAAAAAAAAATTAAAAAAAATTAGTTGTCTTACAAACTTTAAGTGATCTCTGATTTTTCTCAAAGTTTTAGAAGGACAGGATACACATGACTTCTAATGACTGCTCTTGCTCTCACTTAACTGCAGCAAGGCATCAAACATGTTTCTTTATCCTGTTATTGCTGGTTTGTAATTTGATCATCAGACAGATTTGAATTCTCCCCAAGCTGTTCCAACGTGTCTGTAACAGAAGCAGAGTTACCTACGTGCACTTCCTATTCTGGTCAGCAAATAGAACAGCTTCAATGATCACAGTCTATGTGAAGCAGACAGCAGTGGTTAAATTAACTGTTGTGATCAAAGAAATGGGCTGTTAAAAATACCTGATTTCCTATTAGAGAAGACTTTTTAATTGTGCTTCTGGTGCCTAGAACACGATGAATTTTTTATGAGATAATTCAGGTAACAGTCCATTAGAACGTGTATTTGATTTAGCCTGAGGAAGTCTGGGAAAAGAGAGCACTCCTGTGTGAGCAGAGGCTGTCCTCGCCTGCCTGTCCCTGCCAGGGCCACCGTTCCTGGGCAGCGGAGCGAGAGGTGTGCCCACTCCTCTTCCCCCACAGTGCCCAGCCCGCTGCCTGGATGCACACCGAAATCAACTGTAGGCTACATTAATATATCTAGGTGTGAGCTACAGCAACTGAAAGCCCACTCTGCTTTCCTTGTTGCAGGAGCAGTATCCTCTGCAGCTAAATTCAAGAGATCTCAGGAGTCACATCTTTTACTGTCCATAAAATAAAATATCTAGCATCTCAGGCTTATCTTTCTGCTTTTAACTTATTTTCACTTTGTATTAATAGAATGTTTGTTATACCGTGCTCAAGAAAGCATCTAGTTTCTCCAGTGCTACTCTAGCAATCAAACTGATAGCTGTAAAACAGATAAATAGGAGCTGTACACCACTGCTTCTGCTGGCCCATTTTTCATTTTTTGAAATAAACCCCCCAGAGTCTTTGTGCAGAATAAATTGAAGATAAAAAAGTTATCTCTTGATGCGGATAGTTTGAACATGTCAGATTTGTGAAGCATTTTCTTCGGCTAGCTTAGCAGTCTGCTTTTTGAGAGACACATAAGGCAAAGCACAGCTGTCAGTATTTTAAAAAAATAGTTGTGTAAGACAAAATTAAGTAGCTCTATTAAAAGCAGAGGATCTAGAAAGTCAGGTTCCACTCTCTTTGTTAATGCCAAGCAGCATTTCACTCTTATTGAAATCAATGAAATTTCTTGGGAAGGGGGGATAATACTCACCATGAGGAAAGATGTCTAAATCTGGCCTTAACTCTTCAGTTCTTGGCAGTGAAGCTGCCCTTACAATCTAGGATCCAGCAAAGCCTCTTGCTCTGTGCCCATTGTCCCAAATAGGAGAGAAGGACAAAATAATCCTGCACAGAGCTGAGCAGCAGGCTCACTAGTTACTGAGGACCCATTTATTTTGAGCAGTTCTTTTACTTCTTTGAATTATACTGTGGGAAGCTTTGGCTGAGATAGAAGCAATAAGGAATCCTGTTTTCCTTTCTCATCCCTAGTTCCTCTGCAAAGCTAAAGATGGAATATATATATTTTGGTATGTTTATAAGCAAACTATCAAATTTAAGCATTGCAGAAAGGAGTATTTTTTGTACACAATTCTACATGGTAAACTATAGAAACTTAATTACTTTCAGCTCTTGAAAAGCTGGTCATATCTGGTTCTGAAATAATAGGTCTGAGATTATTACCATTACTAATTCTCAATATAGTGCTGTTTGATTTTAATTTTCCATGTAGATCTTCATCAGGTCGGACAAATATGTGGCAAAGATGAATTTACACTGCACTGACTACCTTAAACATTCTTAAAATCTGCATTTGCACACCTAAGAGCACAAACTGTTGCAGTTTTATTCTGCTCATGCTTCTAGACCACAAAAGTACTGATTTAATTTAAATTATTCCTGACTTATTCATTACGTAAATTAGGAGACCTCAGATTCTCCATCCTGCCATCTGAGCCTGTTTTATGAAACAGAATGGAGGATAGGGACATAGTGGGATCAAGGATTTTTGGGAAAGAATGAATTAAATCAACAGCTTTCAGTCTCCTCCTTGCTGCAGTGCCTAATATGTAATTAGTAAGTTGGTTCCAGCACGCTTGCATTTTTCACACAGTGCAATCACTCAAACACCACACAAAAGCAATTCCTGATCAGGCAGAGTCCAAAAACACCAGGCAGGATAAGGTCCTGTAAATTTTAAATCTTTGTATCAATGTGGGGTAGGGGGAGAAGGGGAGTAAGATTGGTAATCTTGCTGAAAAGAACCATTTCTTTGAGAAAGTAAGAAGTTTCAACAGTTCTTATGGTTATAAAGAAGGAAAATCTCTCTAGTTGTAATGTACCCGTAGTGTTAAATGTTCCGTCTTTACAAGAAAATACTCATTAAAAAAACAAAACATCTCTTCCCTTTGAAAAACCGTTGTACAAAATAAAAAAACTGAATTAAATTCTTAAAGTCCAAGATGAAGGTATTTTTCCCCTGATGGAATGTCAGTGCAGCCTTTTCTTTAGAAGTTGCTACTGATGCTTACTTACCATCTCATGAAGTCACACAGGTGCATCATTTCACCACCAATGTGCTGAGCATCATCTTTTCACCAGCACAGCCAGTAAGGCATGACCATTTTTAAGCCAATGAGCACTTTCCTAGCTTTGCATGTGCAAGTAGTCACGATGATTTTACGCAGGAAAGTGATAAGTTTAATGCAGGTCTACGTGGCTGCATTAGAGACTTTATTACTAAGCTGCTGTTATCAGGTTTTGCCATCAGTGTGGTAAGAAGCACCAAGTACAATAGGGCTCTGACTAGAGCTTTTGAAATCCCTGAGTTAATAGCAAGAACAGCAAACATGATCAGCTTTGATCTGTGGTGTAAATTAGATTAGTTCTGTTCAAGGAATTGAAGTAAACTTAGTGGTATAACTGAGCTAAGAATTTTGGTCAATGACAGAACTGAATATCTTAGTAAAAGGTGGATGTACAGTAGCCTGGCTTATTATGGCTAAAGAGAAGGCCATCCTTCAAATCTGAAAACAGCCATATCTTAAACGACAAGTAGTAGACGAGGTGGGAAGTTATGTCCTTTTGATCAGTGGAAGAAAACATCCCAGTTATCTGTGAAATTCTGTTGCACTGTTCAAATGACAGAAGGTAATGTATGTCAATGCGAGAAGACATTCATAAGGATTGTTAGCATAATACAACAATATGGATCCCACTCCTTTCATCCTAAATGTGCAACGAAACTCTTCAGTACTCTTCAGTGATGTAAATTTATCTTTATTATATCCAATATTACTCTAGTATTGACCATCTCACAGGATCACAGGAAATAAAGATGGCAACTAGTCAAAGAAAATAAGAAAGAGGAATAGGGTGAATTCTTGATCCTTATGAAATTTATGCTAAGGACATACTGCTAAAGACTTCTGATGTTCATCTCCACGTGCTTAGGTATAAGAGGCTCTCATACTGTTCCAATAAAGAAGGAAGAAATTCCTGAGTCATAGAAGCTTTATCTAACTGCTGATAATCTTTTAATACTATGCAGTGGATGTAGTCAAACTGTCACACCACAAGAATACCAAAGGATCAATGAACAGCCGTATTTGAGGCCTGTGTGTAGGAATGTCCCCATAGCCATTTACATAGAGCTGAATACTTCAGGTAAGACCTGGGATAATGGGTTTTCACTTCCAAATTTATCCAGTCTGTGGGAAGTTGAGATGGCAATGGAAGATGACTGGTTTGGTAGAAACAGAAGTTCCTAGACAAAGCAAATGAAGTCTGGATAGTTGTTGTGGTTGAAAACAGTGGAAAAGACTTTAGCCTTGGTCTGTATGCTCCCCCACACAGACATTTGTGCAAAAACAAATGGAACTACCCACACAATGGAAATTGCCTTGCTTCTTATAGAACCTCGCCTTAAAAAGGTTCCTACCTCAACTGGGTCAAAGCCATCATTTTCAGCTTCATTTTCCCTCTGAACACCAGACTGAGCATTTGTGAGGCAATGTCCTGTGAAAAGAACTTCCCTTCGCTTAAAAGAAATCAGCTAAAATATCTCCTGACAAATATATTGAGTGAACCCAGTAATGATTTTCAGTTGCTGATGTTCACCCAGTAAAGAAAGGAAGCGGCACCCTTCCTCTCAAAGGAAATGAAGAACTCTGTTCTCAGTATGGGGGTGTATGGGGAAAGCTAATTACTTTTTCCATGCCAGAGGAGAAATGACATGTGGCTAGAAAGAAATGTGAATTCTGGTGACCCTGTGACCTCTGCAGAAATGTGACCTTGGCCTGTAATGAACTGCACTTTGTGGTGGGGCATGTGCACAGTGCAGAGGGCATGGTCTCAAATGCAGAGAGAAGTACCACTCAGGAACCAAAGAAACCCAGTATAGGGGAAGGGGCATGACATGAAGTAGTCCGTGGTTCTGTCTGGCCATGCTTCCTCAAGACAGAAATTAACTAATCAGGCCTGAAATTATTTTGACTTCTGCGAAGTTTGATTGTGGCTTAACCATTGTAAAATATCCTTTTCCAAAGAGGTACTTAGAAAAACCTGTACTGTAATGAAGTAAACAAAGCACTGTTGTTCCTTTGGCTCTGAAACACTATTTCCAACTTTTAATCAATATTTGAGAGCCTTCTATTTAACTACCACTGGAAATTGTCATTTGTAAATTGCCGTTTTCACCCGGATGCTTGGCTTGTCAGTTCAGCTCCAGTCTTCTACAACTGGCCCTGGTAGTTTTGTACCAGTAAATTACTGACAGACCTCAGAACAGAGCTCTCAACACCTCACTCTTCATCCACTGCTCTCAGAGCGATGACTCACTCTGTTCGTGCAGCGCTAGTGCTGCTGGCCTGCTGGTGTTCCTGCTGGAATTGGAGTGGGGCTTTCTGTGAGCATAAGTGGCTGGGGCTGGCAGTTGGAGATAGAGAGTAGGACGTGTTTCTTAATTAGCTCTTGGGAGCTGCTGTTCTTTTTCTCTTAGGTATCTTCCAGGAATATTTCTTCCCCTAGTAACAGCAAAGATACTTCTATAGTCATACTCTCTTCTGCCCTCACAGGGATAAAGCAGTTTACTTAGGATTATCCATTGCTTGTTGGATTACTGCATTTAAAATTCTAAGAGAAAGTATCAACATAGGAGGAAGGCTTCACGCAATAATTAAAAATGTGGAAAAATGTATTTAAATTTATGTTTAAATGCAGAAATACAGAATAAATTACATCCCAAAACACAAAACACAATGATAACTTCAGCGAGAAGGATATGGAAAGGAGAGAACATCATAGATAAAAGATAATTTGAAAGAGTACAATTGCTGGTTTACAGGAGGAAAAAAGTAATTCATTAAAATATTTATAAACATGACAAAATCTACTATGCCTAAAAGACCACTGCAGGAATTTTCATACAAACTACAATATATGGAATGTGTTGCAAGACCCTGTATTATTTATATGCTTCTAGCATTCTGTTTGGTCTTTAAGACTCCTGTGTCTCCCATGCCAAAGGATTGGACATTGCAGCCATGTCCACTAGCAAACCATCCTTATACTCTACAAAACATGAGTAAGTAAATACTTTTAAATGAATTAGTGCACAGAAAAATAAAAACTTTATCATAGAATAGTATCTGCTTAAACAAAAAAAATAATAAAGCTTCAGTATTTATCGTGTCACTTAGTACTTACTATTGCAAATATATTTGACTTTGTTACATAAAAGACAGAGAAAAGTCAATTTTCTTCTAAAATGTGTAAATGTCTCTTTCCCCTGTTTTATATATAAAACTCCCTTGCTTACCTCATTACAAAGAGAGTTAGCAGCAAAGTTACTTGCTGAAGCTGCTGCATCAAGGGATATAGAAGATTTACTCCTCAGGTGAATAGCTGGGAAAAAGTCTCCTTTTAGACAGATCTCAGATACAATAACTTTTGTCTCTCCTTCCTTCTTTCTCTGAGCTTCAACAAGGCACCTGAGGGGATAGTCAACCGTCTGTCCTATTGACCAAAGACCTTCTTGAGGTTTTCTATATTAAAATGAATATTATTGTGGTTTTGTATGTATCCCATGTATTATATTGATGAACTTAACTCCAGGGTTTAAAGGTACATATACCCCTGTACTAAACTGAAAAAAACACTACCAACCAATAAATCCTGGAATAAAAAGGAAATATTTGTTTCTGGGTTACAATATAGTGAATTTTGTTTGTTTTATTTTAAAAGAGCATGAAGGTGTTCATGATAAATCAGACAAAACCCCCAAGTTTAATTCAGAAAAATAGAAACACAATTGTTAGACCTATCTGAGGTGGTCATTCAATGATCCAAACCTGTAGGACTGAGATAAATTACTTGTGATAACATTTTCCTCTTGGAAAATCACAGATGAGACTAAATGAGACGTTTTATATATATAGTAGCAAACAGTCATAGGTACATTTCATTTTGAAAGTCCCATCTGTCTTACAGCCCAAACAGTTTTTGACACCACAGAATGATTGCTGCATTTCACATTATATGAAAAGGCAGTAAGGGTTGATATATACCAGGGCTCTAAACACCAGAGCTCCATTTTACTATACTGAGCATCTATTCCAAGGAACTGGGTTAAAAAAAGGGAAAAAAAAAGACAGATTAATAATTTATATTCATTACTCTAAAAATATGATCAAGATTTGGTCTCAAGGCTCTGAATTACCTTCTCCCTGGAAGGATCATCAGATTCATAAATTCAAGATGTTGCTTTTTTTCCATAGAAAAATAAACAAAATGCATGCATGTGATTTATTGTTTGAACACATTTTAATTTACTGCATTAAAGCTGTGACTATTAAGGGAATCCAGCCTGTGTACTTCTTGGAGCCTATTTCAGCGTGCATCTTAAAGCTAACTGTGTGTGGCAACCCACAGTCAATAAGGTTTAAATTAATAATATAGACTTAAGTACTACCATCAAAGCAAAGAGTTAATTGCTTTCCTATTTGGAGTATGACACTGAAATGCCATAAGAGCTCAAAATGATTGTTACCATCACCAGGAAACGAAATGTAGAATTTATCCAAGATTAAAGATGGATTAGTGAGCTGTCTTATTGCTTAATAAAGAGCTACCAGCAATATGTTCAGCCACAGCTACAATTACCTTTCTTACCAAGGTACTTGCAATTACTCTATCTACAGTATAAAGAATCTTATAAATAAGATTCAGTTTATGCCTCTGAGTAGGTATTGGTTGGGCCCTATGCATTACAAAATCACATACAACAGACAGAGGCTTATTATCTGCAATCCCCCAGAATGGTCACTTACACAACTCTGAAAGACAAACAGAAGAGATATTTTCCTTTAAATAACTGATAAAATTCAACCATAGATGATTTTAGGCCATTGAATCCATTCAGGAAAGAACTGTCTACTGGATATGGAAGGTGATTTTTGTATCGGACAAAAGAATCGTGTTTTCTTTGTAACAGTGGGTATCTCTGAAATGCTTGCATGGTCGTAAAAGAATCCAAGATCTGCTGCAGGGAGTAATTTCTGGTACTGGCCAGTCTGCTGCAGGAGTAAGGTCAAGGTCTCATCCCCGTTCTACCCTTGTGTGCCTTTGCAGGCTTTGGTTTGTCTTGATATCATTCGTATTACTGAGGATGATGTACTGCCGGCTAAATGACAACTGTTTGCTCCTTTTGGCCCCCATGCTGGCATCTGGGGCAGCTGGTAAAAGCAATTAGGACTGGAATGAGAGAGAAACTGTGTGGGCCTTTTGCAATTTCTAAAATGCTGTTTCTAGTGGTTGTTGGAACAAGAGCTTTTATTTGAAATTTTTGCTTGCAGATGCAAACACGGATGGCAGCTAAGGAAAACCAACAAAATAAGTCTGTCTCCTTAACATTCTGGCTTTCCAACAGTGCTGTGGAAGGGCTTGAATCTCCATACAAGAACAGAATAGATAATGATGAATTTTAGTATTTGAAGTAATGTAACCAATGTACTATGCTATAGCTCAGCATGTCCTGGTAGACTATAACAGAGCAAGTTATAAAGGAAGGCAGATATAACATCCGTTTTTCACATTCTTAATGAACAGTGTGAATTTGTTGCTTTCAGAATAACAGATGATTTAATTGAATCTGTATAATCTAATGTAATCAATCTCATTTAACTAAATGTCACACAGCCCTTTTCACCAAGAGGCAGTTTATGTACACACACCAAGGAACAGGACCAATTTCTGAGATGCTTACTAGTGTGAGATCAGTTTGCATGAGCTGCCCGGAAAAAGCAGTGCACTTCTATTTTGTTTCTAACTTAACTGTTGAAAACATTGCCTTCAAAAAACATTCAAAAGGCTATGGTCCAACAGCAGAGAAACAGACAATTATAAAAATACAAAGAAATAACCCTGTACTTCCTATACTCAACCTGAGATTTAAGCAAGGCAAAAATAGGACCGAACAGACTTTTAAGACTTTTTTTCCAATGAGTAAATTACAGTTTTCAGCTTTGGTATATTTCTAAATTTTCCATTGTGTATTTCACACACCTTGCACCAGTCTAGTGCTGTAATGAATATGGCTGAGAATTCAGTACTCATAGATCAAGTCCAGGTGGCTTTACCCACACAGGTCTCACATCAGCAGTGTTTGTAGTGTCTCCTGTCTGTAAAGGTGCAGGGCTCGGAGAGCAGCACCCTCCCTGGTCCTTGCCCTGTGGCTCCCATCTGCTCAGCTGCTTGCAATTCACACACTCTCACATCTCACGTCCTCTGCTGCTGTTACCGAGAAGCACAGATGATTTAATTGCTAAAACTTTGTCAAATGATGGACTGCAGGATATGGGATGGAGGGCTCTGCCCAGGCAGGCAGGTCTGTGGCCAAGGCTGTCTTGTCTCCAGTGCAGGAACAAGCAGGCTTTTGACACTTCTGGGAAGCAATGGGAAATACATTTTTTTCCCTGTGCTGTGTCAGATTTGTTACAAGCTGCCAATGGCTGAGTACTGGCTTTCATCTAGTGTGGACTCGTGTTCAGTGTGCTCTATAGATGTTCCATCCCCTGCCTCAGGAGACAAGCAGTATTAAATAAGTTTTCCAAAGCAAACAAATGTGACTGGTTATTCTTGCAAAGAAAACAAGGAGTGTTGTAAGATGTAAAACTTAAAAAGGAACTTGTTTAGCTGTGTTAATGCACCCAAATAATTCCACTGAGTGTTCATGATGGAAATAATATTCATTTAGTTTTAACTGGAAATTAATCCCATCAGGAGGATGTGAAGTGAGGTGAAATCCTAAAAAAAGTGTCTTGGGAGCTTAAATTTCTGGTCTCAAGAGCTAGGTAGAGTAAAATGTTTGAAGGCATCTTGGCACCTAAATTCACTTTGCTTTAAAGATATGAAACCTGCATCTATGCACCCTAAAATGGAGGAAAGTGCACAAGTATGTTTTAAAAAGAGATCTTGGAACCTAAAACTCATTATGGGAGAGAGTTGCTTTTGAAAATAAAAAACAAGATTCTTAAATCACTCTGTCATTTTGAAATAAATCTGAGGTTGTAAGTGACCCCACTGGCCTTAAACCTCAATCTAGAGAATGACACCACTAGTTGCATTTTACAATTCTCCCTAATTAATTGTCATTTTGTGTCCATTCATAAAGAAGGATAAAACTTGCAAAAGTCATCATTTTTGGCCTATGCCTTACTTAGAAGTCCTTTCATTTTCCAATCCCCACTTACCTTTTGAAATTTGACAGGATCAGAGACCAAGAAAGGGCAATAGTGATCAAAAGATGCTGATTTATGACCTAAAGCATTTAAACACTTTTAAGACCTTCAAGAGTACAATTTAACGTGTCCCCAGGTGACTTTAGCTTACACAGCCAACCCTTACAACACAGATAATCTAGGCAGACGTTGTCTTTGGCAGCATTACAGGACTGCATTTCACAAAACTGGCCTGTTTGTTAACTGTTTTTCACTGTTTCAGACAGCCACTCATGCATTATTTATAGCAGTAGGCATTGCTAGATGGTTTCTTTCACCTTCTATTTGATTACAGAAACGTGATTGTGGCTAGCAGAAAAGCAATAGAAATATTGCAAATATAGATTTAGTTCTCCTTTGTGTCTCTTATCTTTTTTAGGGTGTATAGGAATATTTGGTTTAGGGGCTTGCTCGTGTTTCTTTTTGGCTTGATTCACTATTAAAAGTATAGTCACACAGCATTTGATTTTCTGAAAGAGCTTTTGAACCTCTGAATAGTAACTAACTGAATGGGCTATTAATTTATGGTATGCTGAATACTGGGATGTTTGCCCTGTAACCATCCCCTTATTTGCAGTTTACAGGTTAGGTTACCTGAATAAAACATCAGGGATTTACTTATTTTCTCGCAGTCATTTACGTCCCCCACCGCATTAACATCCCAAAAATATACATAGGAAAAAAGGGTGCTGGGATTAATCTGAGAAACACCTAGGCGCTAATAGCACACATAGAAGGAGCACTATTGCAGGCCATCACCAGAATGACTTATCCATTTTTATCTACTTGCCCAGTTTGTTGAGAACAAATTACACCGGGGGGGGGTGGGGTGAAAACTGAGTAAATTTGGGTTGATTCATCACCTGTCCTACTTTGTAGATCAATCAGTTAATAATTTCATTGACCTGGAGGATCATTCAGAACAATATATTTAATTCAGTCATGCATTTAGTTTAATTAAGGTTTGAAGTTACAGTGCTCTGCTGGCAAAGAGATATTAAATCTGTTTTGTTTCTGCTTTCCGTTCACCATGTGAATTTCCTCTACTGAATATCATTCACATAAACATCTTTTATTTTAATTTATCTAAATTGCCTGCTGCTTCTGTGAAATTCTGCACCTTTCTTTGGAATAAGAACCACTTGAAAATCTTTCTGCATCATTTTATGAATGTACTGGAGGTATTAGGCCTCTTGGACATTTCAGCAAGTGGGTTTGGGGTGGAGCTGGTACACAAATCTTAGGAACCAGCTATTTGAAAACTGGCTAAGAGTGCAAATGGTAAGCCAAGATTTTTTCATTAATGTCTCTTGCAATGGCATAGCAAGGAATAACCCTTGCTACCAGGCAGCTTTCTGGCCATTTCCTCTAAATGATACAGGGGGGTTGAATTTAGCTTCAGGGAAAAAAAAAAAAAAAAAAAAAAGTATTGAGATTACAGTAAATAAAATAACCAATAATTAACACCGATCTTTCATTCAGTTGGTTTGGAAACTGAGTTACAGGTCTGTGATGATCAACATGTACAATGAATACAGGCAGAACCCCACAAGCTGCCAGTGCTGAATTTGGTCCCACAGGTGATGCGAGAACATTTGGCCATACTTTATTGTGTGCTTTCTGATAGCACTGTTTTCCTTGCAGCGACTACCTTTTTCTTCCCTTGTGGAACTGCTCTTATGTTTCAAACCTCTGCAAGTTTGCCACAGGTTGAAAGCTGTGTTGGTCTTGTGCACTGCACTGTTGAGTGTCAACAACATTACTTAAGCTGGCCTGAGAGCCTTTGTGAGGTGTGTTCATGTAAACCTTTACAATGATGCAGAAAAACTGGATTGATGCCATTTTTATTTGACTGTGTCTATCAAAGAATAGCTCTTCATCATCTTTATGAGATATACCTTAATCTAATGGGAAGAATCTTACTGAAATGCCAACACAGTTTCTGAAGGGCAATGGTTTGAGCTTTGCAGACATACCTTTTAGGCCTGCTTGAAATCTAAACAGTCCACACAAGTTGCAAGACTATGGTTAGGAATAGGAAATTTTTCTTGCTCCCTAATCTCCTGGCAGAATTTGACACGGTCCAGGAGGCTCAGTCATACACTGGGCTGCCAACCACATAGCACATGTTTTCCTCTGCTCTGGGTTTCCATGTAA
Organism: Actenoides lindsayi; assembly: GCA_025331215.1. Lineage (NCBI taxonomy): Eukaryota > Metazoa > Chordata > Aves > Coraciiformes > Alcedinidae > Actenoides > Actenoides lindsayi. The sequence continues at coordinate 22,800 of WTSP01011923.1, read as the reverse complement.
CTGTCCAGTCTCTTCTTTTGATAAGTTGCCTGGCTTGGAAATCCAAAATGCTCAAGCCGTGAGTGAATGATCTTCATTACTTGTGCTAGGGCCATTGCAATAACTGAATTGCATTTGTTAAGTAATATGCGTTCAAAACAGTGAATAGTTGAGATCCTTGGAAGCTCCCCATTTTAGAGAAGATCAGGCACCTGCAAAGGCAGGAGTGTTCAGGAGGAAGGAGCAGGTTAGACCGCTACCCATTTCATTCGCATGTGTTTCCTCAATGTATTAACTTTAAAAATGTAGACACCAGATCTCTTCTGTTATAAGAGATAGTTACTGCTCTGGGACTTACAGCCAGAGGATTTGGGAATTCATGTGCTTTGAATGAAGTCTTTACTTCAGCAGCCATGGTTTCAACTAGCAAATTGGTTAATGACTCTATGGGCAGACACAGGACTCTGACAGTCCAATATGCATATCCATCATTCACTTGCTGTGGATTGAAAGCACTTTTTTGTTCTGGGGGTATGAAATGCAGTGCACATCATTTAATTATGCTAGTTTTTCTACTTTCTTTTCTATAATTTACTTGTAGAGGCTGTTCCAACAGTCCTGGATCCTCAGCTCTTATGTGGATGGCAGCATAAGGGACTAGCCACATGTAGATTTTGGATGCCTGAAGGTCTGTGTAATGAAGCTTTTAGTCACTTTTATTCTTCACTTTATTTAGATACGTGCAGAAATCTCCACTGCAGTTCATCCCCATTATATTATATACCTACATCACAAAAAATGACATTCCTATTGTTTTCAGGATGTTACCTGAGAAATTCCAGAAGATTAAGTGCCAGCTGGAGAAAATAGTCACAAAATAATTTCATCTAAATTTTAGTGTCTTTTACTGTCCATCACTAAGGCATGGATTTTACCAACAAACAGTTACATCTGGTACTGATATTTTGTTTTGGTTTCAGAAGGATGAAATTAGAGAGATGCCTTGAAAAGCCCATTTGCTGTTTACTTCCCCACAGTGTGGACAAGATCTGGGCAGCACACAGTTCATGTCTTTCTCAGTGGTTATTAACTTTCCCCTTTGCTCTTGGTTTTTTTGTGTGTGTTGGTTTTGGGGTTTTTTTTTAAATTATTATTATTTTCTTGTTTGTTTTGTTTTGTTTATTTTATTTTACTTGGCTGAAAAACTGTCTGGAGGACAGAGACTGTGGTTGGAAAGTGTATTACTGTGTGTGGAAGCACAGGTAAAAAATGCTCAGCTTCTTCCCCTTTGCGAACTGTGCAAATCCACTATTTTCGAAGTTGCAGTCTGCTCCACGAAAGACTGAGTCTGCACTAGTTCTGTCTGCTAATATCTGAAAAAGCACTAAATATGCCATTTTGCCATTTTAGTGTCTTTTTCCCTTTCCATCTAAGTCTGGTTTTCTGGTTTCTGCAGTGCTTAACCTTCTGCTCGAGCTAGGTATTTCCCCATTCACAGAACAAACTTCATTTTCCTTTACTTTTTAACACATTTCTTCTAAGAAGCCTCAGACTGTTCAATAGCAAAAAGATGCTTCAAAGAAAAAGATGTGTCTAAATTGCCTGGAGTACTGCAGAACTGTCCCCCAGGTGTGGGCTTCCACGGCAGAGATCCTCCACTCTCACTCAGGGTACATATACAATGTCATTACTTCCCATTTAATGACCTCATATCAGTCCTCCCTCTATATTGTTCTTAACTCATCTCACTGTGAGTTTGTTCTTGTTAAGGGCCCGATCCATCAAAGCACTTAAGCACATGGTTGTGGGTTGTAAACCCAGTAGGGTAAGTACCTTGACTTTTTATAACCCTGTAAAGTGTGTAAACTGTGTACCTTTGGCACTAGAAAAGACGGGTTTAAATGATGTCTGTGATAAGAGCTAACCTTTTCTGTTCAGCACTTATTCTCCTCTGTAATACAAGAAGTTCCTGCAGTTTGTGTTGCATATATTTCAAACAAGGCTGGTTTTGACTAATTGACTGTTTCTTTTTTAGTTCTGTCTTTTTTGTGACTGTCTAAAAGTGTCTACACCTAATAAATTTTCAAGATATTCTTGCTTATCTGTATTCTTCAAAAACCTGTTTAGATTCTGTTATGCAACCTGAAGAATTACTTAATACGTAAAATTTTTCAATTCAGCTTCTTAAAAAACTTAAAGCAAATAGGAAAACAGGACCATCACAGTAGGCTCAAACCCTTTCCCTGCAGACACCACCAAGGGTAAGTATTAAGTTATATCCTGTTCTGAGAACTGAATTTAGTCCACTGCAGAATTTTAATTTCTGTAAGCACTGGAAATAAAAAAGTAATTAAACCTCTGCGTATTCCTTGTGTACTATAAATACATTAATAAAATAGGCAAAGGAAATCAACTCCTAAATTATTAGCAGTAGTAAAATGCTGAATATTGAAACACAGTTTAATTTATTCATTTGCAATTTTTATCAGGCTAAAATAGGCCTCTAGGAGCAATTTAACCATTACAATAATGTAATTGTTCAGTATAGTCAGCAGTTAGATACATAGCTATCTCTGTACAAAAACAAATAGCCAATGAGTAAAGTCCCATATTTCAATGTAAATTGATGGTGAATTTACACAAAGCCAGTAGATTGTTCTCTCACCTCTTTTATGAACAAGCACCTTATATATTTCAGCATGAAAACCACTGGGCAGTGAACCAATGCAGCCGATCCGGTTCAGTGTCCACAGAAAGAAATCAAGCTCTAATTGTTAAACTTCTAGGTAACCAGTGTATGTAAGTTAGCACATATAAAGCGTAACCCTCCTAACCCCAAAATGAACTTAGATGTTGACTATCTGCCCTGAATGTATTTCAAAGAAAACTAGTTAAGCTCAAGGCAAAACATAACAAATAGATGTCCTACATTAATAGCAGACAGTTAGAAATCTTGTAGCCTATGTATTATACTGTATATCTGCAAGGGAAAGATCAGTAGGTAGGCATTTCAAAGCTAAGACTGTTAGGGGAAAGTTTTCACTGAGTATTTGTCTGTTTCCTTATATGAAAAAGTGCTTTTAATTCTAGTCTGCTTTCTGATGATGTGCCTCAGAACCATCATTAAAGTAACATTAACCCAGGGGGGAGTTCCAAGACTGCTGCAGTGCAGAACCAACATGTTTGAAATTCAGCAACCTTTCTCAACTTCCATTTAGATCTACAATGAGCACCCATGGCTAAGGAAAAAAACCAGAAACACTGTGTATCTAATTGAACATACTGCTGCTTCTCACATCTCAAAGGACTTTTAGCAGTAATTCTTTTCTGAAGCAGTACTCAAAAGTACTGAGAGGAGTGGCCTGCTTCTGTTATACTTAGAGGTCTAACCATCAAATACAAGACTTTGGATACCAAAGTAAGGAGAAGGTGAGTAGACCTGACATCTGAATAGTCTCCTTGGTGAAGTTGTAGCTTGAAATGTTGCTTATGTCCAGTTTAGGATGGTTTCATCCATAAATAGAGAGTCATAAGATGCTGAAGGAGGTCTCTAGTGCAACCTTCTGCTCAAAGCAGGATCAGTTCTGAGGTCGAAGTTACACAGGGCTATATCTGGCCTGGTTTTGAAACCTCCACAGATGGAGCCTACACAACATCTGGTGCACCTACTCCATTGCTTGCCCATCCTGATGCCCTGTGAGTCCAGAGCCACTGTAGGCAATAGTGCTATACAAAACCACTAATTTCACAACCTGCCTCCAAAGCACACTGAGGAAAGGCCAGCCCCACATGCTGTACAGGCTGTGTTTTCTTTCCGTAAAAGAAGGGACAAAGTCTGCTCAGGCTGGGAATACAACAATGAACTATGGCTTTCAGTAGAGGCTGTCTCAACACTTAACCAAACTATATTTGTTACTGTAAATTCATATTTTGAGCATTTCTTCTTAACCAGGAGAGCTAGAAAGAGTTGTTTTCAATTAACTTAAATTCTATGGTCATCATTTGAGAGCCAAAGCACAGTTATTGTCTTAGGCCTTAGTCTGATCTGATCTGATCTGATCTGATCTCAAAAGCATCTGCCTCCAGTGAAGAAAGCATAGCAGTGTCTGAACGTTAGCTGAACTCCTGCAGAATCTGCTAAGGGTCATCCCACTTCATGGGTAGATTGTGTCCTCCGGGACATTGTTCCAGTGTCATCCTCAGGGAGATGTTTAAAATATGCACAAAACCATTTTTTATAAACAGCTATTTTAGAATTTTATCATTCTTTAAAAAAATGCTTTTAATTCAGGTTCCTATCTTATGCTGCATGTCAGTCAGGTGTCTTTCTACTACAGGTTTATTACTTGGGGCCTTAAAGCAGAAAAACTGAATACTAACAATTAGCTGTCAATTAAGGTGGCATTAAACTTGTTTCTAGACCAAAAAAATTGCATAAAATATTTTGTATCCTCATAGAACATAAACCATTAAATAGAATTCTAACGTTGTAAGATGTCAAGATGTTATCTACAATCTTAAATACCTATTGCACACGAAGAGACTTGTTTATTTATAGAGATTGAGTAGTTTATTTTTCAACAAGGAATATAACAAAGCCAAACTGAGAAGGGCAATCCAGAAGTCTGTGAAACTGTTTCACTGTTTCCATAGTAACCTCCTTAATAAGCTAGTAACCTTGGTTAGGGACAACACTATAAACAAATATATTGTAAAAATTTGTCAGACATAATGAATACACTTGCATTGTTTGGCTTTTTGCATTGCTTTCACAAATATTTTGCCCCTTTATTAGTTTTCTTGTTGTCTTTAAGAAGAAATACCTGAGGCAAAATACAGCAACCTGCCTTACCCATCACTCTCAGTATTTAAAAAGGCATGTTTCAAGTATAGTACATTTAATTTACATAATTTAACTATGTTGGTAGAGAAAAAAAAGGATAACCAAACCCAACTTGTGTGTTTGCCCAGAAAATGACCAATTAAAGGATAATAGAACTGGGAGTTGTCAGTACCTGCGGAATCACTTGCCCATCTCCCTGCTCCTAGCAGATCCAGCTTTCAAGTTTTTGCAAAGGCTGCAGCTAAGAAGAGACAGAACCACATGATCTGGTTTTGCACAATCATAGAGAGAGGTCTGACAAATTATGATTTGAATCAGAAGTTCTCTGTGTTCAGGGATTTAGACACCGGAGTTTGAGTTTAAGCTATTTGCACCTATTTTTTTGTATGCGATGAGATGAGATGTGGAGCACCCTTCTCTAAAACTGAATTTCTCAGACTGACCCGCAGAGCCTTGAGCAGTGAACCACAGCCACACTAAATCATAATTACTGGCAAGCTGGTCAGTTAGGTGCAACTGTGTGGGTGGCACACAACAGGAGCGGGGCAGGGCAGCTGGGGAGGCAGCAGCACAGCCCCAGCCTTGGGCATCGGGCACCCTCTGGGTGAGGAACAGGTGGGGGCTGTGCTGGGTTATGGGACCGCAAGGGGGCCAGGCACGCTGGGGCAAATGGGGAGCTGGACACCTGGCCCTGCTGTGGCATTGCTGGGGCAGAGGCTGCTGGCCACGGGGGGCTGGCAAAGGGTCCAGGGCTGCGGGTCAGGCAGGGACGGACAGGCCCATCAGTGTCCTCATGGCCCTGACAGCCTGTGGGGTTTGGGTAAAAAGTTTTGAACCTTTAACTGAAGGGAAAAAAGCCCTATCTGTGGAGTACTTTACCACATCTAGAACTAAGAAACATCACAAAACTGTCACAGGGGGAAAAGACCTCTAAGATCACCATGTCCAACTGTCAACCCAAAAGAAAAAAACTCACCTCACCATCCCACTAGAGTATGTCCTGAAGTGCCTCATCTACATGTTTTTTGAACACCTCCATGGATGGTGACTCTATCAGCTCCCTGGGCAGCCTGTTCTAGCACCTGACTACTTTCAGTAAAGAAATTCTCCCTAATATCCAGTCTAAACCTCCCCTGTTGCAACTTCAGGCCATTTCCTCTAGTCCTGTCATTATTTACTTGAGAGAAGAGGCCGCACCCACCTCACTGCAACCTCCTTTCACATAGCTGTAGAGAGCGATATGGTCTCCCCCTCTGCCTCCTCTTCTTCAGACTAAACAATACCAATTCCCTCAGACTCCCCTCATAGGACTTGTTCTCCAGACCCCTCACCAGCTTGGTTGCCCTTCCCTGAACTCGCTACAGCAACTCAATGTGTTTCTTGAGGTGAGAAGCCCAGAATTGAACACAGTACTCAAGGTGTGGCCTCATCAGTGGCAAGTACAGGGACACGATCACTTCCCTACTCCTGCTGGCTATACTATTTCTGATATGGGTGAGGATGCCGTTGGCCTTCTTGGCCACCTGCCAACAGAAAAATAAAAATCAACATGATATTTTTATGATTATTACAGAGTCCTGCAGTACCTGAGTGCTTTGTAATAATAGGTGGCAGGCAAACACAGAATGACATAAACTCCTTGCTTGAATGGGTCATCCAGTGAAGACCCCAGTTCTGCATAAAATGCACGAGCTTAATTCCAGCATCCTAAAGCACGGTCTGTGGCTAAATGCCATAAGCTATGTATTCTTCTGAGGAATTAATAAATGAATAATATACAAATGTGATTTCATTGGAGACAAGATAGCTACCAGATATGATACCAGGTACAATCCATTTCAAAGTTAATAGTAATTATTTTTAAAGTGTCTTATTGACTTCTAATAATCTCTGAGGGGATTAATACCTAAGAAAGTATGTATGTGTTGATGATAGAAAGCAGAATGACATGTACTGATTTATTGCAACTCTTCATTAAGTTTAAAAGCATTCCACTGTGATGAAGACATCAACCATAGACTGTGGTATTTTCACACTGCAAAGGATTAGTTAAGGGCAGGAAGACAAAAAAAAAAAGAAAGCAAACAATGTTTTAACTTGAATTCAAGCCAGATTTCACAAAAAACAAGACTCTATTCAAATCCAACAAAGTAAAACATATTAAAAGTGTCTACCACTTTTCCTTCTTAAAGGCATGGGTAAAACATATCTGCTTATATGTGCACTAATTTCACAAGGTAAGGTAATAAGCAGTTTACTACATTATATAAAGATAATTGTGTAACTGAATTTTCTGTAATTTTCTGTAAATACTCAAATCTCACTCTATAACCCATAATATAATTCCATGGATTTCTGTGGCATTAGGTTTAAATCATCAATCTATGAGACAGAACAAGAAGGACCTTTTAATATTTTTTTGCTCAGTAAAATTCTGATTTATTTTTTTAATTTAAAAGATCAATTCAAACTCAAAAAATCAGATCAAGAAATGACGTGAAGTTTTAGGTCATTTAACAGTTATGATAAGATTTCATTTGGAGATTATTTTTAATGAGTTGGCAGAAGAGAGTTACATACTACAGCTGTAGGTTTTGGACCTATGAAGCACAAAAGCAGAACAAAAAAGATGACCACCCTTCACCTAGCAAACTGGAGGCTATTGTAAACTTCTAATTCAACAGGAAAATTCCTCTTTACTCCAATGGGATCAAGATTTTATCTTGCATTCCTAATTATTTCCTGGTGAGTTTTACACATGCAAATATTACCAGCAAAAGTCAGGTCATTAACGCAAGTACCTCAGCATTGGAAAATACTGCAGGCATGCTTGTTTCCCAAATGACACATGGCCATGCAGTCTGTGCATATATGTCCCTATGTAATATAGATGAAATTCTTCACAAGCTTGATCATCAGTCATCTTTCCCAGAGGAAAATGAGCACATTATGTCTAGGACTGTATCACAGTTTGGCTACTAATGGGCATTGGGCCAAACTAAAGGAAACAAAAAAAAATTTATTTTGAAAGCCTCTCAAAACAGGGGCTCACTCTTTTGTGGTACTTAGCACACTGTCAGAACTTACAAATAAAAAGAAATAATTCAAATTCTGATACTCAGTTTTGGCAAAATGTTCTGAATAGTTATCTGAAAAGGATTAATTAGAAAGCTGCATCTCTCCTGACTTAGAGCCTGGGTCACTCCTGTCCCCAGCTTTTGCTAACACATCATCTTCACTGGGCATCCTTGCTCCAGAGACCCTCTCTCCAAAGTGTGAGGTGACGTTTACAGAATCCTCAAATATAAATGCCCTCTGTGCCCATCCAGAACTTTTACTTGCAAAAATGCCGTACTTTGACTAAACTCACAGTTGTCATATTTCCTATAATTCTCCATGAGGGTCAGAGAGAGTTTTAGGTGCATTTAGGTTCTCTAGACAGAACATTGTCTCTGTAAGTGCTTTCATAGCAGTATAGGTAGCTTTTCTTTCTGTGGACTGATTGATCTCATAATCCTGAGCTTTGTGCTCCATATTCTGCACTACTTTATCTGTATCTCCTTGAGGCTTATATATATGTTTTTAAGTATTTTCCCTAGGAGTGCTGAAGTGTGTAAGCCCAGTTTATTCAGACAAAATTGTTTTGGGAGTATGTGAGACCTCATTTGCATATCTATGCTGCTTTTGACCATCCCAACAGTGATCTCCATCTCCAGTCATATGTTGTTCCCAAGGGCACCATTCACAAAAGTAATATCCCATCCATTCTCCAGTTGGCCACTATTATGCTTGCAGGAGAATCTCAAACCATCTATGGGGCATAGCTTACCTTGATGATTGGACTCAGAGTGTACTATTAAAGTCATCACATTGCTTTTGTTGTCCAGGAACGTTAATAGGTTTCAGATTATTTATGCAGGAGAGAACAGCTTTCATATTTTCTTCTCAGCTGCATATGATATAACTTTATCACTGCCTGAATAGGCATTTTCACTTCCTTTAAGTCTTTGTCAAATCATTAATTTAAAAAATATTTCTACTGATGTGTTCTGTTTACTGACAGATCTAACAGCCCCTCATTTCTGTACATGAATTCAGAAGAGTAATCTTTTTGACTCTTAGGTCACCCTTAGGTGACTGGTAGACTTACTTTGCTGGTATATACTTTGTTGTTAGACTTACTTTGCTGGTATATACTGACAGGTTTTTAGAATCATAATAAAATATGTGCAGCACAGCAGTACAATCCTAGATTTCATCTACAGACTGTGCACCAAAAGAGATATGAAATTTATCCCTCTGTTCATTCCCTTGGAAAATACTAGATCACAAAAAGTATTTTCAGTAGAGCAATCTTTCCAGTTTTTATGCTACTGTTGATGCTGTCTCAGTCATTTTGCTGTTTCTGGTTAATAAGTCATAAAGCCTGTCATGATAAGTGTATATGCCTCTTCTGTCAAAATAGTTTTAGTTATAGTTCCCAGAATAGGAAAAAAAATACCATGCGAGAAGTTATTATAGAAAGCTGCAGTAGATCCTTTTGCATCTTAAGTATGCTCTTCAGAAGCTTCAGAGGAATGAGTCATCACAGTTCTAGACTTGATCTCTTTTTCTAGGCTTATTGCCTCAGATTATTATTTTTTTTCTTTCTGCATACACTTACTAGAAACTACTTTGTTATTGATCTTCAGTACTAGGTTTCCTTTTTGCCCACTTTCCTACAGTTTCTGAGACCCTAGTCACTGGTGGCTAGTGAGATCCTCTTCTGGCCACTTCAGCAACTTTTCAAGTTATCTATCTCCATTTGGAAAACCTTAATTCTTCTCTTCATCCCAAACCTGATATTTAAAATAAGATCTTATAGGTATTAGATAGTCTTTTAGGCTTTTATATAATCTGCAGATAAGGAATTCCCATCCCTGCAAGACTTTAAGAATGGATTAGACAAGAAATGTTAAAAAGGACATGGATATTCCTGCTTTGCAGTAAGACAGTGGACTCAAACATCCTGATTCTCTGTATTGTAACCACTTTTATCAGCTCCCAGCACCAATAACCAGTTTTCTTCCTTCTCACAGATTGCTCCAGCAAGAAAGAAACACAGTATTTCAAGAGGAGACAGTGAGACCATACAGTTCATGACAGAATTCATAAAACGTCAAGGCTGGTATTATGCCCTGCCCAACCACCTCTAAGAAACACAGCTCAGACTTTTGAGTACCATGTGATGCATGCTTACAGGAAATTCAACATAGTAAACTGACTAGAGTTAAAAAGAATCCCTGAATACATTTAAATAATGAGTATAATTTAGGAAAATTTTATTGTTGGTGGTTATGAGCAGGATCATGTTCAGATGAGATGTCAGTACTTGTGATAAATTTTCTGTGCTATTTTACTATAAATAGTAAGGTACTCTTGCATCCCTTATGTTTTCTCTTTAAAAATAAAAAATAATTCACAGCTAAACAACAATATTTGTTCTTTCTGGTTTGAAATTTCTCCACTGAGATTACTTACTGTTTTGGTTAGTCATCACTATGAAGGACCTAGAAATGTAGGAATATAAACAAACTCAAGAGAGCTAAAAGTATATAGTGATAGTCCTGAAAACAAACTAACAACTGTACATGAGAATACCTCTGACTTAACAAAAACATTATTCGAATTGGAAAAAATGTAGAAAATGTGTTTATAATTCTGCCATGATTACTTGGGAAAATTCAAGTATCATATATGGTAAATTGGTTTACTGAAGAAAGAGCTCTGCCTACCTGACGTAGCTACTTTGCAAAATTAATAGCACACTTCCAGACATATGAGCAAACTTTCTAATACTGGGAGTCAATTTTAGCTTGGAAATTGGGGATTTCTCTAACTCCCATTTCATAAGTTTAGAAAGTGGAAAATTCTAGAATTTGTGTTAATATTAGATTTTAAAGCTCAAGACTCTGGATATTCCGAAAATGGAAATAAATCCTGCTGTTTTCTTGTTTGTATTAATTATTTCTCTCTACTAAATGTAGAATGAACTGAGAAAGGAAAAAGGATATGAATCATAAATTAATAACTGCAATTTTTTACCTGATATTGATAACAAAAGGACATGGATTAAATGTTACTTCCAGCTAATGAGAGTAAAGAATCTCATACAGATTGTGATTGCAGGATTTTGCTCTAAATTTTGACAGCATTCTGGACAAGAAAAGTCTATCATAAACGAGTGGAATGGAAACCATTCTTGCTCTGGCCCGGAAGACAGCCCATTAGCTTTAAATTAAATAAACATCACTAATAATATTAAATAAAACCTGAATGTTGTCATAAAATGTCAACTATCATTTATTTTATGACTGCTACTCAAAATAATGGTTATTGTTACAGCTATGTCAGAAGGAAATATTTCCCTCCCTGACTTCTAATATTCTGTATCAGTAAGAAATTTCTAGTTTATATTAGGAAACAAGTTGTTATTCCAGATCAAGAGCACTGAGCTGGTGTTGGATTTAGCAATCTCCCAGACTTCTGGAAAAATTATTTTAATTAGCCTTCTCCTAACAGTGTTTAAACAAATCCTATGCTGCCAGAGAAGGAAGAAATGACTTCTCAGTCAGATAGTTTACTTAGTTGTTTTTCTCCATTGCCATAAATCTTGGTGTGGAGATTATTAGTGACTTAAGACTATTTTTTTTTAAACCATGAACTGTGACCACTTTACCCACTGAAAAGCTCACAAAAAACTCACATATCATTCAAGTATAAATGCCCTTTTTCTGCATGGTTTATTTTCACACCATTGTTGGGTGCTAAAATAGTTCTACACCATTTACAAGGCATAGGCATTTTAGCTAATCTATCCAGTCTGTTATATTTATGCCAAAGTAGAAAAACTAGTTGTAGTAACCATGTATATATGCATTGCTGTAGGTAGACATATTTAAGCCAGGCCTGTTAGGCTAATCCTAAGAGAATATTTGAATGTTGAATTAACCAGTAGTCTTGTACTATGAATTCCATGATACACAGGTAAGTTCAGAATACACCTCAATTTGAACACGTGAAATGACCAAAAAATACATCTTCGAAGATAAATTTACTTAGAAACTTGTGGGCCAAAAAAAAATGTGTTCTTTTTGTCCACATCTAGTGAAACAGTTTAGAGCTCACCTACCTACAGTCTACAAAGACCCTGCATAAGGTTTAGCTTTGGACCTTGTACGCTTTCTTCACAAAAGAGTTGTTGTCTGTTTCCTGAGTGTGAACGTGAACTCCTGCGAGCGAGCTCACGATGTGCGTGTGTGCACATTGCCCCAGCAGTTCTAGCCGAGGCAGCCCAGCGCTCCATGCGGTTAAGTAAACACAGCATGGCTGCTGGGGCATGCAGCCAAGGCTGAGGCCAGGAGGAGGGGATGAGGCTGGGAGGAAATAAGAGCAAATTCCTCTGAAATGATCTGACAGGAAATGACAGAGTGTCAGCCTTATACAACCACACTGCGCGAGAGAGAGAGGGTGGGAGAAGTTCTTCCTAAACACAGAGTGGTGCCAGATCTCAGTAGGTGAGGATGATGAAATAATAAAGCATTTCCCGTGTGTGTTTTTCATTAGTCCTGTTTTGTTTTTCTTCCAAGTGCTGTGGAAACAGAACAGAAGCCCATGTTTCAGCCACGACTGCAATGGCCTCCTCCCATGGGAATAACAGCTGCATAAATAGGAGGGAAGCCCTCAGTGGAATTGCTTCCAACACCTTTCTAATGGAAATAATGATTTGCAAAGCCCAGTTTATACCTTTGCCACGTAATTAGTAGCCAAGATTAAAAACATTGTTCCAACTCCCAGCATCCTTGAAATCTGGCAAGACCTTAAATATTCCACTTCTTTCCAAAAAGGTAGCCCATAAGTGATCATTGTAAGGACAGTCTTGGCCAGCTGAGTCAAGCCCTTGAATCAATCAACACTTATTATATGGAAATTAACCAGTTTGATGTCAATTAGTGGAAATTTGTTAGCAGACATAACCTATGAGACACTTTATTTTGAATTCCTAGCTCTCCTCATTGAAGCTAGCTAAGATGGGACCGAGGACCAAGCCACACATTTCTTAAGACTCAGAATAGAATCAATTAAAAATGGGTGGAGGGAAGCTGTATCCAAATACACAAAGCTTTTCCTGTTTCTTAGGCACAAGAAGCACAAGGAACTGGATATTGGATTTTTCCCTATAAAGAGTCAATTTCCAGTCACAGATTTGGAGCCTAACAGCCTATTCTGTATGTGTCAATACTGAATAGAGAAGAAAAAAATGTTGTTACACTAACGGCAATACTTCACTTCATGCTACTTTTAATATATAATTTTTCCATCATGTTCTTACAAATTATATTCTCATATTAAGAAAGTAGAAGTTTCTAAATTAAAATTTCTGACTTAGTTTTTCTCCTAAGAATAACTTTAAAAAAATCAAAATTTTGGCCAGCTGCTCAAACCATAAAGAGTGACAAAAGATTTCCTTAAGGCATAAGAACAGCGCCTTTCTGGTCCATGGGGTGGGTTTGACTTCACTGTGGATTTCACCTTTTGTTTAAAATTAATGAAGTACCCTCACATAACATTTTACCTGTATATAGCAGCATTCAGTGTGACAGCCTGCTGATATCCCACTCAAATTAAATATTAGAACTGTGGGTTCAATCTCAAAGCTTTACAGCAATCCTAAAACACTTACAGATATGAAGTAAATACAGGCTCATAATCTTGCTATAATATGAAAAGCTGACAGTTGTGAAACCAGGGCTTCCACTCAGCTTGGGGAAACTCCTCTGTAACTCCTATTAACTGACTACAATATATGCAGCATGTTACCCTCCTATACAAATGGGTGCTTTTAAAAAGAATGAGCCTGATCCTGCCTTCTAGAGTGCATGTTCACCAATTCATTATTTGCAATAACATTGTGCAATATTCAGAGTTGAAACTTGTACATAATTCGAAGTGTCTCCTAAAAATACGTGTTCTAAAAGTTGTCCCAAGCATTATCAGTTGCTAGGAGTACTTTTTTCTGCTTGTTTAATTTATAAACAGTTATTAAATGAGCCGTTCAATGTAGCGCAGTACAATACTTCCAGAAGTTGACAATGGAGACACCACTGTCAAACTATAATGTCTTTCCTTTGATACTGATAGGGGTTCTATAACCTACGTGATCAATGCCATTTATCACCAGATTCAGGCAGTGACAGCAGTTACTTGAGAACAGCCTGATAAAGTTGCATTTAATTCTTGATACTGTTGGCCATTCAAGCTTCTATAATTTCACTAGTAAGAACTGATTCTAAGGCCAGCAGCCTCTTTTGGAATAATCATGTTTATGCATGATCACATAGCTACATTAAGTAGAAAAATTAAAATAATTGGAAAAAAAATGCTAACAAAACCCAGAGTCTTTCTCTGCCCTTCAATATAAATCTTAACAATAAGCATTGTTCATTGTACACATTTAGTAAATTAGCCATGTTATTTTAAAATATGGGCAAACCTTGTTTTTGTCAAAATTAAAGATGACAGTGCTATAAATGTTAAAAGATTAGAAATGTGTAAAATTTATTAGAGTGGCTAGAGATTGTTCATTTAGTAATGAGTCTGTACATTGCTGCTGAAACAGATGCATAAATGGTAGTGGGGTAAAATCAATTAATGAAAGAACATGCTTCAATTATGATCAGTATCCTTTGCATAAAAGTTTTAAGTAGATGGCAAAAAGGTATAGATCACACTCTGAGATACTTTTCATTTCTGTAGATGGTGTCAGAGACTACAGTTAAACTCCCATTTGGAGATTAAGTATCTGGATAAATCCTTGAATCTGTGAGAACTTTATGGGAATTTTGCTATCTACCTTAGTGGATACAAGTCTTTAATTCAGGAATTTTATTTCTGCAGTAATAGAAAATGTATTTTCAACCTCAGTAGTCTAAGGGCATGTTCCTCAGCCAAGAGGCAGGTATATTTAATATAGAACTACCAGGGTAGTTATTAGAACCATACTTTCCTTAGTTTCTAGAAGCTGTTGACGGGCTTCGATTTCTAAGATGAAGCCACTCTTGTAGGACTTAGATACTTTGTCTTGCTATGTAATACCTTCTCAACTCGCATGGTAAAATGGATATCTTTGGAAATATCAACAAAATATTCCAAAAGTAAGGATTAATTTAAAAAACCCATGTCTTTAAAGCACTTAATTTCTGCTAAAGCAATTAATATAATCAGGTTATTGATGCCAAAGACTGCCAATGACTTTGAGTCATGTTTAGACATGATCACATAGCTACATTCAGTACCCTGTAATATCACTGGAAAAAAAGATAGTATCATAAAATAGACTTTCTATGCGCTTGTTTATGCAAATTTAAATCTTAACAGTAAGCACTGTTAAAAAAAATAATTAAAAAAAAAAGTATTTGTTAGAGCAGCTTATTCGTTCCTGAGATTATGAAAGTGGCCTACTGTAAGCAGGGAACAAAATTCTAACAGTGCATTTTGAGTTCCTTGAGGGTGTAAGGCAGCTCTTTGGAGAGTTTTTCTGGACATACACATTCATGTACAAGTTGCAGAGCTGAGGGGTAGAACTTTTTTATTATCAACCTTTTCTGTTCCAGATTTCAAAATAGCCAAGTACATTAAGAGACCTTAAAAACCTTCAAGTCCTCAGATTACAGAAGTCAGGATGCAAGAGACATTGCTAACCACCAGAAACAGACCCTTCCGTCATGACATCAGGAGGTACTGCAAATGATTTTCAAGAGCTGTTCATATAACAAAAGAAGAGAGATTCCTCTGTCCTTTACTGCTCTCACTAACTACTCTATGAAGACATGTTACTCAGTTTTTGAGAGAGTATGTCATTTTCTCTGACACTTAAAAATAGTTTTTTCTATTTATATGAACTAAGATAACTGCAAGCCATGGAACTCAATATATCTAATGGTTTTATACTGTAAAATTTGCCTGTTTCTATAATTTGCAGCTCAAATTAATATTTAAATTCTAGACACAAAGACAAACTAAAAACCTCTTCTACAGTTCTTGATAGCCATGAAGGGAAGTACAGAGCAAAACTATTACTGAGCACCGACTTGCCACAGTGTTACTGGTATCTCTGCACTAGCTGAATGAGAATATACAACACTAGAAGTTGAATTGCCTTGGGTTACATTATTTTAAATTAGAATATCATTGGACACATTCCATTTAACTAACACATCAACTTGCAAGCCTTAGAGAAGCTGTTTTCTTTTCACTTGATCTTCAACTCTGATTCAGCATTGCACTGATGACTGAAAATGGGTTTTGGTGAACTTAGTGACTAATGCTTAGTAAATAAAAGCAAACACTTCTAGTAGTGCTGCTGGAAGCTAGGCTAGCTGTATTACTTATTCCAGTCTCTGCAACTGGTTCCCATCTTAGAGCACCAGAAGGAAGCCTGACATTTCATAATGGTCTGCAGCTTTAACGGGAAAACCACTTGCAATATAAATTGAACTGTGGGGTGTTGCTGGCACTAGGCAGAGGTAACAGGCCTCTACATTAAGTGATATCTGTGTACATTATATTATATATACTTTCCGTTAACTGGGATAAGAAAGAAAATCTCTAACATTTTATATTTTAATCGTATGGCATATTTTCCTGAGGATGTAAACAGCATATCGATGGTACACACAGATCTTAAGTTCGCCTGGTGTAATTTGAGTAGCACCTCAATACATTGTTTTTTTTCAAATGAAGTACCACTTCATTACAGTTTTTTCACAGGGCAGGTGTTTCTTGGTATATCTATATTGCCTTATAAGATGTCATGCAGCTTCTTATGGATGGTGGCTGTTTATGGATAAACACCATCTCTTAAAGATGTAGTTCTTTTTACAAGGAAAGATGTTCTGAAGAGCGAGAAACTTTGGGCCCTTAGGATGCAGAGATATACCCTGAGATATCCTTTGGATTGTTCCCATGCTCATCTCATTTCTGGATTTTTGTCATGTGAGAGTACAGAAGACACACTCGATGTTATGTGTGTTAGCATAAATAAAGAAAAAACCTAAAAGAAAATTCCCAATCGCATATGCAAGACTCCCTGATGTTGAGAAAATGTACAAGGATTTTTTTCATACTCATTTAGATATCTGCTTTGACAGCTGTATTCATTTGACCCTATACACACTGCATCGGATGGCAAATACCAATATAGTTGTTTGGGCTACAAAATTCCTTAGATTATATATCTTTTAGTATGTTTTTCTCTATGTTTAATCATTCTTATGATTTTGCACAACTATTCTGAGACAACATTAATCAGGTTACAAAGCAAAGCACACGAAACTTTTAGAATAACTGAAGTCTGTACAAAACTAATTCAAACCTCTTGCATGTACACACCTAACCAAAGCCTTTAGTTACATGACTGCATGCTATTTTTGACACAAGTTCCACAATATTTTTCTCAAGCTCCAGGATGTGGTAATACTTAATATAGAGGATGAGCTGTGACCACTAGACAAGGAGCTCTTGAATCATCCATTTTTCCCTTATTGCCAGTATACGGTCCCATCGATTATTGAATTATTCAAAACATGTTCTGAAGACAGAAGTCCTCATTTTATCAGGTAAGTGCCTGTGGTCCTTATCAACAGAGCACTTACTTTCTGTGAAGCACCTATCCTCCTACTACCTCTTTGAGGTAAACAGGCACTACTACCTCTATTTCACAGCTGTTGACTTAAGGTAGATTGATATTAAAGTTAGACATTTCCAATAAATTTGTCTGTCCCTTTTAGATGGTTAATTTTGGCAAAAGGAGGAGAGGTAATTAGTAATATGCAGGTCTTCATACATTCAAAATTCAGCTGCCAGTGACTTTCACTGTGAGCAATGGTTAGTGCTAAAAGTCACAGCACATGAGCTATTGACTACATGTAAATTTGCTGCAGAGTAAGATACATGGCATTACTAAGACATTGTGTGGCAGAAAAGAACTCAGGAAGATCCACGGTTTACCTCTTTTGGTTTACCTTAATTTAAATTCCTAATTTCTGATCAGTGATATCTCTGAAGATAGCCTTGGTCTGGAGCCCTGGTCTTGGGAGAATTACATCAGGTGAAGTATCAGCTGTGCCTCATTTGCTCCAAACATCTGAGCCAAAGGAGGTTTTACTAGATTAAAGATTTCTATTCATCTGAGCTAACTGGATATGAAATAAATAAATTTCCGCAAGGTCGTTCCCTGAATAGTAGCAACTTGTGAATTCCCCTGCTCTGAGGACACACCAGTTGTCATAATAGTTTTCATTCATTGCCCAATGCACTATGTTTTCAAAAGGTAAGTCAGTGTCACTTTTACTTTTTCAGATTCCCAGAGCATTTAGGAGATGGTTTGTAATTCATGCAACAAATTAACTACACAGCAAGTGCATGCTGTGGACATCACTACAGGGGTCTGAAATTCAGCTCTGCAGGAAGAAAGAGACAAAAATAGCACTAGTTGGGGTTTGGATGCATAGTATCACTGAATTGAGCACTCCCAATCCAGATGTCCACATCCTTGGCATCCAGATGTCCCCACCCTTATAAGCCATTACAGTAGTCAAGAATTTTCATATTGCTATCACTATTTTGAGCACACTGTGTTGCATGGGGCTAGCTATAGCTCTATGTCTCTTGAGGCTTTCTCCTCTGCTCTAGGAACACACTGCTGCCCAAATCCTATGGGCTGTGACTCCAACCTGCCATAGTCTGTGGGGAGGAGGATGTGGAAGAAATACAGCTGCTTTAAGGTAAAGTGTCAGTACAGCACAAACCACATTGAGTTTTCTTGTCTTTATAAATAAGGTCTTAGGAGGATATACAGATTCTCAGTGTTGGCAGTTTTGCACTCACAGTAGAACATTATTATTCTTCCAGTACAAGTAAGCTCTGGCCAAACAACAAAAGATTTACTGATTCTTCAATTTGTTTTTTAAATATAGCTTGACAAATTTCACCAAAGACCACATACTAACAGAATATCTTATGGAAAAATCCTTTAAATGCCTTGGATTTATTAAGTCTCCGTGTTATATTAGTCAGAAACAGCAAAACAGAGGAGCTATGTTTGAGTGCTAGATATTGCAGTCTTTTTCACCACTTAGCTAAAATGGTATTAGCTCTTATACAAGTCAATATTAAGTATTATAAAGTGAAACTCAATCTCATGCATTTTAGTTTATAGTCACCATTCTTAGATAGGTATTATCACTCCTATTTGCACCAGAAGCTCAAATATATTTTATGCTTAAAGCACTACAAGCTAAACAATAGTAATAGTCCATTGAGCAGGGAACAAAATGTTCCCACTTTCTCCCTGATGGTGTAGATGCTTAGACCTAGATGGAGTAGGAGACAATGTGAAACAACTACCTATCATGCTGATCTACATGCTGAGATAAAGACTCAATAAAATGCCAGTTATGGTGTTTGGATGATACAAAGAAGCATGATTCATTTTCCACCCACCTGAAAATATAGCAGCATATTTTTGACATGGAAAGAAAGACCAGCTTCATAGCTACATATTTCAAGCAAGTATTCAGTGCAAAAATATGAAGAACCAGTGAAGACAAAATGAAGTAAACAAGTGATGAGAAGACAGTGTAAGAAAGAGAAAACAGGTAGAAACTGTTGCCTGGGTTGTCCTTAACTTCAGTGTGGGAGAGAGGAAAGACATCTGTAAGGCTCTAAGTATGGTTTGTAGTGCCTCTGAAACCATTCTTATCATCAGACAGCATCAAAATGCTGCATCAGCTTACAGCTCTTCTGTCAACAACACAGAGCTGGTATGAGTAGGATGCAGAACAGCCTATATGCATCTTGCCACATTTGGCGATTACTCCAAGCTGGAGAGGCTTCCAAGCTGCTAGTCCACACCTAAAGTGTTTTTTTCAGACAATGAAAAGTATGCTGAGCAATGATCAGGCTTTACCCCAAACACAAACCTTCTTGTGAAGGGCACCATTCCTCTTTCCTGCTTAAATTCCTCAGGAAACACAAATATTGAACTCCTCCAAAGGCTACTCTACATCCCTGTAAGTTGTCCTTTGGTGCTTTCTAAATTAGGTAGCAAACACACATCCTAATTTGCACATAAAGGATCAAAAATCATATTTCTTCCATGTAATTGGTTTTCTTTTAATCCTGACCTTAATGTATATCATTCTTGATGAACTACTTCAAACAAGCTTTGAACTAGAATTTGTTTTAAATGTTAAATAATGGAAAAATGCCATTGTATTTTACAGCTTGCATCAGGATTCAGAGAGATGAAGAACAGAGACAGCATGGGTGTTCACCCATAACCCTGGGACAGCAGGTAAACTGACAGTGTGTAATTACTAAGAGGTGATATTAAGTTAAAGCATATAGCCAAAGTAGTGCTATTGCATATGCATCCCTTGGTTTTCAAGGCAGTGTTTAAAATAAAAAACCTTCACTGAGACAGAAAAACTGCTATGGTTATATCATAGCACACTGAGTTGCAAACCTTTTAATGAAAGACATAATTCTTCTGCTGTCTGCATCATACTATATTCTCATGCAAAACACTTTAATGCATCGTGTAAATTATCTAAGACTTTCTTAGTATGTATTACATTTCTTAATCATAGATATTGGGTGTAAAAAAAGAGAATTATGTGACATGCTGCAAAACAAATTGCTTGGTGTTAGCATATACTAGCTGGGTCTACATCTGAAAATGCATGCATAGAAGGGTTGGATTTATTTTCTTCTAAATGTGCAGAATTTGCTTCAAAGTGCATATGATATCAATGAAGCAAAAATGACTAATCTGAAATGATGGCAGTTTGATTTTCAGCCAATATCATCAGTTTAAAAGCACGGGATCTAGATTAGAGTCTGGATGATCTATTTATTCCGAATTTCAGAATAAGCTTCATGAATGAAAGAGGATGTAGATAAATAAACCAAATCTTTTCATCCACTTTCTCCATTCAATTACTATCAGTTTAGCTATAAAGGAGTTTTAAATGCAAATCTTCTTTTCAGCAATAAAATGCCTTTGTTTCCAAGTTAGCAGACAGGCTTGTCTTGCTGATGTCTCACCAGTTGAACACTACTGGAGTGTAAATGGAGGACGATATCACGACCACCTTGTAAGTTGTGAGCTGCTCATAGATGTCCCTTTTGAGAACAGGATCTGATGAGATACTGTTTAATTTTCTGTCAAGTTTGATTGAAGGTAACTCTCATTTACATTATATTAATGTTGAATAATTTGGAGTACTAAGCAGAGGGTTGAACTTGGCGTATTCTATATTATTTATTTCATAACATTTCATTCAAACAGATGAGAGAGCTGCTTTGAATGCAACCTGAAAATCATGTGCCAGGCACTGTCAAATAAACCAGAATTTGTGAAGGTTAAACTTGTGGCCTTTGCAAAAATATATATTCCAGTAGAGAGGGATAGGACCCTTCTAGACTGGTGGGATTTAATATGGACTTCTGGGAATAAGACATACACACTCAGAAAGCCATGATCTGGTATTTAAAAATAGATTGATTGTAATCACATGTAATCATTACATATATGCTGTTCTATGTATAAGTTCTCAGCTCTCTATAGACCAAGTTTAATGATGCCTGTATAAGTGTTCCTTGTTGCTAATATACAAATAGTGGTGCAGATTCTGAGATGTTGACTACCTGGAGGTAGTGTTCTTCAAATCTCAGTGTCTTTTGAATTATGTTTGGAATCCAGGGCAAGAGTGGAAGGGACACACACACACATCACAATGACAATGATACCAAACAATGTTCTATGTCCAGTTTCTTTCAGTAGACAAAACTTTGTGAATTATATTACTAAAAGGAAATTATATTACTAAAAGGAAAGTATAACTGATTATAAACAAGCATGGAACTATATGCAATGAATTGTTAAGCAAAACACACATGCTAAAATGCATATTTATAAAACAGACAGCCATCCCAATTTTAATTAACATACTTTAAAAATAATTGATGTCCTTAATGAAATATAAATAGAAGTAATGTTGTAAAATAGACAACATCAAAAGACAGTAACACATTTTTAACAGAACACAAAATGATCTAACAGGAATTGCTTGTATATCTTTTGGGTTTTTATTCATACTGTGGATGAAACACTAGCTGATGTTTGTGGCGGTTATTCATGACATGTCTGGTGGTGTTATGACCTTCCCTCTTTTATTGGTTTATTTGATGTTTGTGGTATTTTATATAATTGATTTATGCCTGGTGATATGTTTGGGAGCTTTCTAGTAATATACAATAGTGATTGTATGTCTGTAAGTGATGTTACATATTGCTGTTTGTGAGCTTTCTTCGCCAGGTCACCATTGTAAATAAATCTTGTTCTCAATAGATTTTTATATGGTTAAAGATTTTGACTACTTGAGTGACTGATTAACTGACCAGAAATCACTTGCTAGCAGGACATCAGGGTATGATAGAAATATGTGTCATTTGTATTTCTGATTAAATAACACCACCATTTTCAACCTTTTAAAAAGAAATAGGTATCATAGAAGTATATGGTCAGTCACCACCTACCTTTCCTAGTTGTCCTGATGTGTGTAGGTGCCCACAGCAGTTCACAGCCTTCTTCCTCTGGCTTACAGTAATGTTGCAGCATTTTGTTTGTTCTTAAGTAATTATGCTCCACAGGCTCTCTCTGGTACTCCAGTCATTTACTGAAAACTCTACCAGAAAGTATACTGGAGTTGTCTTTTCCCTCAGCTCTCTCTCTGTTTCTCTCTGCCTTCATTTATTTATTTTCCTTGCTTTTTTTCCTTTTCCTCCTTTTCCTTTTCCCCCTTTTCTTTCTTTCTTTCTTTCTTTCTTTCTTTCTTTCTTTCTTTCTTTCTTTCTTTCTTTCTTTCTTTCTTTCT
>WTSP01011922.1:0-24282 GCA_025331215.1 Actenoides lindsayi | reverse complement strand
CAGCGGCACCGCGCCGGCATCGCGGGGCGGGGGGGGAACGGGGACCGGGGCGCTCCGTGCGAGGCTGCAGCCGGACGAGCGCCGGCTCCCCCGGGGCTGCCCCCGTATTGCCCGGGCTGCCGGGACGGGCTCCCCGGGCGGGCTGTGCCGTCGGCGCGGCGCTGGCCCGAGAGCTGGGCGGGCGCTCGGCAGTGAGCGGGTCTGCCCCTGCCCGGGGGGGGGCACTCGGCAGAACTCGGGACAAACTGGGTCGCTCCCCCAGCATGTGGGTGCGGGGGCTGCCTGTACCCAGAGAGGGGCTGGGGGCTTTCTGAGAGGGCTGTGGGGCTCCTGGGCATGTGCCTTCGCTGCAGGGCCAGTGCCGGGCTCGCGGGCAGTGCCGTTTATGGAGACCTGAGCGGCAGCGAACCTGAGCTCAGAGGGTATTTCAGTGCCTTGCTTCCTTCGCTGGGGAAAAACTCCCCAAATCCCCTGTGGAGCAAAGACCTCCTCCAGTGTCTCCCCTCTGAGCACTGGGTAAACTGAGGCACGGAGCAGGCAGGGCTCTGGCTCTTCTCCTGCAGCAAGGGCAGATGCGGTGGCTGGCAGGCAGCCCAGGTGTCCTGCGTCTCCCTCTGCTTCACCCCTCTGACCGCAGCAGCGCGAACGACGGAAGCTTGCGACTGCTGTGCGTGCCCAGGTGTCTCACCCGCCTGCTCAGGGAAATTTCCATGGGCGACTGAGGCAGGGAGCGCGGTCGGGCTGCTCCCCGGACAACCACAGCCTCTAGGCTCACTGAGGGGCCTGGAAGCACGGAGCGGAGGCTGCTTTCCTCCCATGGCAGCGCCCAGCAATACACCCCCAGCCAGAGCCAGGGGCTGCTGTTCGAATCCTAATTGCTGCAGATGCAGCTTCCCCTGCCCGCGGCGTGAGCTCGGCACAGCCAGCGGAGGGGCTGACTGAAGGGGGAGGGAGGGAGACTATTTTTGGCACCAGCAAAAAATATCCGAGGAGGCATCTTGCAGCGTTATTCATCTGCAGGGCCAGGGCTTTTTGCATCACAACAGGATGCTTGTCGTAATCCCTGCTCGCGTGCGTGCGCATGTGTGTATATATATATACACACACCCCGTGGTGTGTACACCATACACACACAGGGACACGGTGTGCACATGGGGTGCACACCCCACCGGCCCCACACAGACGGCATGGGTGCCCTAGGTGCCCTGCAAGGTGTTCCCACAGCCCCTGCAAGTCACGGCCTGGGCTCTGGGTCCATGACACAGCTCCCCAGTGTGTGTACCTCTGTACCAGCGCTGCACGCACCAGCCAGGCCTCCTGCCACCCTGCCCTGCAGCCCAGAGCACAGCCTGCCCCGAGCACTGTGTGGGGTGCTGGTGCAGCACTCTCCCTGGGGATGCACCGTGCCAGCAGAGCCGGTTCCATGGCAAGAGGGGTGGCGTTCAGCCACATCCCGTGCCGAACCTCATGCCCTGCTGACATCAGGTGCCCTGGGCTAAGGACCAAATTCCCCTCCAGCCAGAACATCACACAAGCTCTCAGGGCAAGGCTGGAGTGGGAGAGAGAAGGGGAGCCTCGTCGGGATGGCATCACTCAGAGCCAGCTTCCTGCCCTCAGCTGACCCCTCTGCAGCAGTGACCTTCTGCCACGGGCAGAGCTTGCCACAGGCCCGGCTGGCACCGCACAGGCAGGCAGGGCCAGGACTGGCTGCAGGCCAGAGATGTCAGCTGCTCAGGACGGGACTGCGGAGAGCTGCTGGTGATTTTGTGGGTGGCTCTGGCCTTCTGACCCTATGTTCACCCAGGGTGGTTAATGGGGCAGCACAGCTCCGGTCCTGCCCCCCACTAGCCTGCCGTTCCTGGGAGCCAGCACAGCCCTGTGAGGAGCCGGTGGCTCGGCACGCATGGCCACTCGCTGCAGCTCCATGTGCCTCCCTTTGCCCTGCGGGATGGTAAACTGAGGCGCAAAGTGATGGTGTGGGTGGGAGCAAATGTGGACACCCTCGCCTCCTGGATGCAAACCGCTCTGAATGATGGTTCGTGTGGCGCAGAGGCAGGAGGCGGCTGGGGAAGAAGGGATGGGAGGAGGCACTGAGCCAGCCCCACCATGCCCTGGCTCCAGCGTGAGCGGGTGCTGCTGGCACTGCCCTCGGGGCTGGGTAATGGGGCAGAACCAATGGCAGTGCCGGTGCTGCAACATGCGCTTGTTTCCGGCACCTGGCACGACCGCAGGCGCCCAAGTCTGTTTTATGATCGGTACATTTGCTTCCCGGCTTGGGAAAGGGAGGAAAAAAAGCACAGGGCTGGAAAATAGCACGTGTGCCCAGCAAAGCACTGAGGAAATCTAAACCAGTGTCACTGCCCCAGTCTCCCTGCCTGCCCCAGCACAGGTACCCACCTCAGATCCCTATGCCAGCTGCCAGGCCCTGATCCCCTTTGCCACCCATCAGCCCTGGCTGCCTTGCACACAGACAAGGATGCCCTCTGGGAGTTGTGCAGCCCCTTCTGCCCCACGACCATCCCATGGCATCAGGCTGACACCCACATTGGAGCGGTGTGTGGGCACCTGGGGATGGGGACTCCTGCTCCAGCAGTGGTGGTGTGGGCTTTAGTGAGTGCCCTTGGTTGGCAGCAGCTGCTGGGTCCCCCCTTGGTCCCCCCTATCAGGGCCCGGTGGTACTGGGAGGCAGGAATTCACTTCCGCAGCACCACTGCTCCTTGGCGGCCCTGGCCCCCCGGGAACCAGGCAGGTTGGGCACAGGGGGTCCCACAGCAGGGCAGGGTACTGCTGGCACTGCAGCTGGTCCTGGGGTGGAGGGCACTGGGGAAGGGGCAGGCGAGATGCTGGCAGCAGGCCGTGGTGCCACCCCCCCTCCATTGCCCCTGCTCCTGTGCCTGGGGGCTTGGGTGGGTGTTTAGAACCCAGCTGAGTGCCAGGGAGAGGGAAGAGGGGAGGCAGCCCTGCCGGGAATAGGACACGAGGCTCCAGAGTGATAGGAGGGAAACCTTTCCCTCGGAGACCCAGCTGTGGGCATGTGGTGGGCAGGAGCAGCCACCTCTCCTCCTTACCCCATGCCTCCGGCTGTGCCTCCCTAGCCCAAGGGCACGGGCCAGACCTCCAGGCTGCTCCTGCAGCCCTTCTCTTAGGTCCTTGGACACAGGGAGGGATGTGGGGGTACTGGCCGGAAGGGGAAAGAGCTTCCCCTCCTGTCCACAGGGACACAGAATAGCATCCCCCAGCCCTTATCCTCCTGGTTTGGCAGATGCCAGCGAGTGAGAGTCAGAGGAAGCAAAGGACGCGTCAGACCCTGCAGCGGGGCAGACTGGCCTCCACCACGGCTGAGCGAAGGCTGACTGGAGAGAGAGCGGGAGACAACGCAGGCAGGGCCTGACCGGATCTTGGAAAGGAACCTGAGTGGAAAATTACCAGGCTGCTCCCCTGCGCGCCCTAGCCGGGCTGCGCGTGCGATGGCTGCTCCCGGCCCGGGCCGAGGCTCTGGAGATGGGGCAGCACCGGTTGGTACCTGGGGCACCGAGTGCCTGCTGCCCTGCGGGATGCTGCACAGAGCAGCTGCTGCCACTGAGAAACTGCTGGGGCGCAGGGCCCCGAGGTGGCAGCAATAGACCATGGCACGGACCAGGCATCACAGAGCACTAGTGAAAAACCTGACCCGCAGCGGGGCACCGAGTCACCGTGTCAGAGCCAGCATCAGCCACACCAGTCTTCCCAGCTGGGTGTCTCCAGCAGGACAGCACCCAGCCCAGTCATGTCACCTTCTCTAGCTGGGGTGAGGCAGCCGGGAACCCCCTTTGGCTCCGCACTGGGCCAGGTCAGGGAGAGAGCAGAGGGCAGGGGGTGTGGGCACAGTTACCTGCATGGGGACACGGTGCATGCACAGAGGGGGTGAGTTTGCCTGCATGTGCCATCACCCGCTGTCACACACGTGCAGAAAGGTGCAGCGCACACCCTCCTGCCAGCACACGGGCACCCTCAGCTGCAAGGCACCCGCGGGGAGCCCCGTGAGCTACGCTGCCAGTAGCACAGGCAGTGAGTGGCACGGCCAGTGAAGGGCACGGACCCTCAGAGGACACCCGCCTGCCCGCACACGGCTGTCTCAGCAGCTCTGGCCCAGGACTGCTGTGCCAGCAAGGACGGCTCGAAGGGTCGGCAGCAGCCCTGCATGGCACAGATGCAGAAACTGAGGCACAGAGCAACAAAACTGAGGGAGAGCATGCAAGATGCCTCGGGCTCCCCAGGTCGGCACATGCCGGCACGGGTCGCGTGTCCCACCACGGCGCAGGTTTGTCCCCCATCCCCAGCAAGCATCACGTACCGTGGGCTCCTGGGCGGGCATGTCGCAGTAGCCATCATTCCTCTCGCAGGGCTGCCTGGCACAGCGGGTGCCCGAGGGCGGCAGAGCAGAGCCGAGGGCGGCCTGTGAGGAGCTGAGAGGGCCGGTGGCGAGGCTGCTGTGGCTGCTTTTCCTCCCGTAGCTCTCCAGGTAGCCACGGACATAGTCAGAGTGTGTGGCAGCCTGGTAGAGACCCTGCAGGGCACCGAGCTCCGGGCGGCCCCGGGTGCTGAGGGGGCCGGGGATGGGTGCGTGGCTGCTCTCGGAGGTGTGCAGCCCCGAAAACTCCCGTGCCAGGTCCGAGTGGCTGATGGACTTGTGGCGGCTGAGAGGTGCTGTGGTGTGCAGGTAGCCCGAGGGGCTGCTGGGGGTCCCCGCAAAGGTGTAGTATGCACCCCCGCTCAGCCCGCTGCCAGAGGGCTGGTGCTGGGTACGGATGTAGGTGGAGCTCAGGCGGACGCTGGAGTCATGGTACAGGGGCAGCCGGCTGCTGTCATAGCCACTGGTTGGGGACAACCCTGCGTGGTGGTATCGAGGGGAAGGCAGGTAGCTGGTTTTGAAGCCAATTTTGTCACTATCTGCATAGGGTGTGGCCAAGCTGGATCCATAGGAGGTGTAGGAGCTGTAGCCGCTGGGGACCTTGCTGTAGGTGGTCTCAGCGTAGCGGGAGGAGTCAACATACCGCTTCAGGGTGGAGGAGAGCTGGGACATGCTGGAGGCTGGGGCTCAGTGGGCTCTCCCAGAGGCATCGACTGCAAGAGAAGAGCCCAAGTGTCAGCTTCCGTGGGCCATGGTCAGCACAACAGGGTGTCCGCCACTACCCACTCAGTAGCTTGCTGGCTCCTGCCTTGCCTGGAGACCCTGGTGGGCAGGCAACTGCAGGAACCCAAAAGATAAATGGTGCAGGGGTGACTGTGGACTGCAGCATGGCCATGGCCCCTGCTACCTGCCAGCCCTCCTGAAAGGCCTGAGACAGCAGGACCCAGCTGGCTCTTGCCACCCACGTGCCTTTGGGCACCTTGTACCGCAGAAAGGAGCCCTGGGGCGCAGCCAGAGGCACCCAGCATCCTGGCACCCACAGTCACTGAAGCCAAGGGACTGCAGTGGTCACCGCTGTCCCAGCCCTGGCATCCCTGCTACACTGTCCCATGGGTGTCCCACTCTTGGGGCTGGAGAGGTGTCTCCAGTGGTCTTCTAGATGGGAGGCAGCTGCCTGGTCACAGGCATGATGCTTACGCTTGACTCTGGCTTAGATAAGCAGGCAGGATGGACCGATCCAGCCAGCCCAGCACCTTTCCCTGTTACTCAGAGCGAGCACTGGGGCTTGGCAGGGGGCTGACATTTCCAACATGCTGCTAATACACCCCTTGTTTGGCTCAGAGGGAAACTGAGGCGAGGTCAGGAAGTCAGTACAGGAGTCCTTGCTGTCCTTCCCTGCTCCCCGCTTGCTGCGTGGCACCGGGCAGTGGGTGAAGACCCCAGCGCAGCCATGACCACCCAGGGGCTTTGAGGGGCTGTGAGGACAGCCGGGGATCCCCTGTTGCAGGAGCCTGGCCACCCGAGCAGCCTGCCTGTCCCCGTGCCACTACTCAAGCCGATGCGAGTCCTCTCGGTGAGGTAGCTGCTGTGCCCCTGCCAGCCAGGCAGAGCCAGCCTGGTGGGTGACAGCTCAGCACGCAGTCCCCACAGGGAGATAGTGGCTTCTGCCCCATGGCACCTGCCCCAGGCAGGAGGGAAGCATACAGGGGACAGGGACAGAGGTGCCTGGAGCACACAGGGACCCAGCCCGGTGCCAGGACAGGGCGGCTTGGCAGCCAGCAACCTCTTGTGCCTCAAACGCGGGTTGCCTGGAGCCAGGGGAAAGTTGGCTCTTGGCATACACGCTGGCGGGCTGATGGCTGGTCTCCTACCTGTCCTGGTGCTGTGGCTCACACTGGGTGGGCAGGACCCCAGCTGAGCTCCTCCGTCCTGGTGTTGCTGGGCGCTCAGCTCCCCGAGTGCCTGGCGTCCCTTCCCTGGCAGGACAGTGGCTCATGTGGCTCTGAGAGTCTCCAGTCACCCAGGAGATGACCCTGATTCAAAGGCTTTTCCCAGCCCAGCCTGGGCAGGCTCTGGCCCGGCTCCAAGCCAGGAGGAGATGGAGACAGTGCCTGGCCCAGCCCTCACTCAGCCTGGCAGCACAAGGAGCACATCCAGGCTTGGACACGGGCACCAGACCCTGGCGTGATGACCCACCCACCACGGCATCGCTCCCTGCCCAGCCCTGCGGGGGACACAGGCTCCTGCTCAGAGCCCAGGATTCCCCAGGCATGGCTCCTCCCAGAGGGACCCCCTGCCCAGGGGAGCTGGCAGCAATGCTCTGCAAGTGTCACCCGGGGATGGGAGCCACCCCGAGCCACCCTGCTGCGGTCACAGCGCGTGTGCCCTGCGTTTCCCGTGGTGGGCAGCAGAAAGCGGTCCCCATGAAAGCGGAGTGGTGGAAGGGAGCCCTGCGTCACAAGGATGAGCCCCCTCGGCTTCACAGGCTCTGGTGAGGTGAGTGTGGTGTCAGCTCCCTCAGCCACCCCTGCCCACCTAACTCTGTCATGGAAATGCCCCTGAACTGCTCTTAGGAGTCGATAGCGAGAAACACCATCCAGCCACCATGGCCTCCTGGCCATCAGCCCAGCTTTCTGGCCAGGCAGCTGCATCCTGGTTGCTGTTGTTATTGCCCAGGGAACAACCATCCTACAGTGGAGAGGAAACTATTTACAAGGAAGAGCAAGGTGGAGCTCACGGACCTGTTTGGGAACGGAGGCTGAGGGGTGAATAATCTGCACCCGGGCAAGGACTCCACAAAACACCTGGCTCTCCCCGGCCAGGCTGCGGCCACCCTTGCCAGCACTGGGAGGGCCCAGGAGTGGTTCTGCCAGCCAGGATTTGACATGCAGAGTGGGGAATTTTTGCTCAGAGAGACATGGGACCCCGGCCAAGGGCCTGGCACACGCTATAGGTGCCAGAGTGAGAGTTACAGAGCCCCTTGGCTCCAGGAAGCACACGCCTGGCTGCCTGCCTCACTGGGACACAGAGCAGCCTGGCACAGGGCTCCTCTCTGGGCTGGCCTTGCTCCCTGGCCCCCTGGCCAGCAGAGATGACCTGGGCTCAGGACAGGCACCTCAGTGCTGGGACAGCCCCATGCTGTCACCTGCTGCCAGCGGTGCCTGTGCTCTCCGACAGCGCCCTGTGCCATCACCCACTGCCAGCGGTGCCCGTGCCCTCCCTCTGTGCCATGCCACCACTGGCACCGGCCACAGCTCCCACCCCTCTGGGAGCAGGAGGGCAGCAAGGTGCTTTCTGGCAGCAGGACAGGTCTCCTCAGGGCAGTGCCTGCCCTGGGGATGCGGGGGAGCCGACAGAGGGATGTGGGGCCCGGGAGGGAGAACCTGCCCCAGACACAGCATCTAACCCATGGGTGTTACAGGAATAGAGGTCTTACCACAGAGGACTGCCACGCCTGCTGGGACCGCCTGCGCTGCGGAGTGCCCAGGTCACATCGGAGCGGACCCCAGGGCTGCGGGAGAGCAGAGCGTGCCAGGAGCCAGAGGAGCTGAGGGGGTGTGAGAACACCCCGGTTCCTCCCATCGCTTCCTGGCCTGCCTGGCCCCTCCCTGCCCATAATAGTGCTGAGCTTTCCTGCTGCCTGGCAAAGCCCTGGGGCTGACATGGCTGAGTCAGGCCTCTTGCACCCTCATCATCCTCCCGGTGTGTCAGGAGAAGCTGAAGCACAGGAATGTCCGGTCCACAGTCACGTGTCCAGGCAGCAGCCGGCATCAGGGACACGGGAGCTGGGGCACCGTGGGGCAACTTGGGCTACTGGGGAGTCCTGCCCTGGCCTCCAGCTCCAGCAGCCTTCCCCATGGACAGCTCGTCCCAAAGCTGGGAGGCAAACCCTGCTCGTTCTCCATCCGCTGTCCTCTGGTGGGACCCTGCTGCCCGTGGCCGGTGGCAGCCATCCCCCTTGGTGGCAGTGGAGCCCCAGAGCAGGCTCAGCTTACACAGCACTGGCTCCATCCGAGGTGTTACGGCACAGCTGCTTCTCACTTACGCAGGCTTGGAGCTGTGTCCCCTGTCCCCTGAGACACAATGTCCCAGCCTGGAGGTTATGTGGGAGCTCCCAGTCCTCTGCAACAATGAAAGCAGAGCAGAGACCCTGTGTGGAGCACCTTGCCCGCTCCAGCCTTCAAGTCTTCTGGGGCAGAGGGGTTTTGTGTCTACCTGGCAGTGCCAGTGGGTGGGACAGCCTCATGCCCATTCCCTGAGAGAGACAAGATAGGGGATCTCTCTGAGTATCAGCATTTCCCTCTAGGAAGGGTGGCCCAGAGAAGCCCTGGGGACACCGTGCTGCTACATGTTTGCTCCTCGCAAGGGGCTGGAGTCACCAAGGGGGGTCCTCCGTCAGTAGTTAGAGATCCTGGTGCCCCAGGGTGCTGTGGGGAGCCCTTC
Source organism: Actenoides lindsayi (assembly GCA_025331215.1). Classification (NCBI taxonomy): domain Eukaryota; kingdom Metazoa; phylum Chordata; class Aves; order Coraciiformes; family Alcedinidae; genus Actenoides; species Actenoides lindsayi. Next base: position 15,449 of record WTSP01011922.1, on the reverse strand, counting down.
TGGCAGCCCGGCTCCAGCACTCGGGCAGAAGCTGCCCTGTCTTCGGCATTGCCCCCCACCACATGCAGACCCCAGAGCGATGGGACATGCCCAAGGTCACACGTGCAGCTGGGGCAAGCCTGGCCAGGACCCTTCCCCTACCAGACTGGGCCTGAGAACCTTCCAAACTCATGCTACATGTGCTGATGTGGAGTCATCACCCTGGACTGTCTCTGTGCTGCTGACACACACCCATCTGGCTGCTGAACCTGCTACTTGCTGCTCCTGGGCCACCCCCCCAGGCAGTAAAGCCCCAAACCCATGGGGAACTTTGACGTAAGACCCAGGGCACGTTATTGCTCTGAGGTCTGTGGGTAGAAAAAAAATAGGGACCCCGAGGAAGTGCCCGAGCACAGAGCTCTGCCCATGCTGGGGGATGAGGAAGGTGCTGAGGATGAGGTTTGATGGCAGAGAGCTGCCAGCTTTTCACGCGTGAACTCTGAACCTGCTCTCCAGAGAGGCAGAGGCTGCAAACCTCTCCCCCGTGGTTTTAGCCAGCCCAAGGAAGAGGAAGGCGGTTTCGCTGACGACTCTGGGTCTCTTGACGTGCAGTCCCCTCCCCAGGACCCCCCCCACTCACCTGCATGCGGGTCAGTGGGGCAGGCGGCCGCTGGCTGGTTCAGGGGCACGAGGCCGGCACGGCGCAGGGCGAGCAGCTGGTCATGGTGCGATGCCCGTGGGGCTGAGCGCAGGGAGCTGATCCTGCCTCCTCGGGTGCTTCCCCTGGGGCCGGAGGAAAGCGAGCGATGCGGAGGAGCTGGAAGCACTCGAGCCCTTTGCAGGGGACAGGCCAACCCAAGGCTCAGCTCCTCTGCCTCGAAGGGAGTGGACGCAATGGCCGGAGGGGGCCGAGCGGGAGGGCTGTGGGGCTGCGTAAAAATGCCACCACAGAAACTCACAGCTCAGGTTACCGGCTAGATAAATATAGTGTCTTTATCTGACCTCATAGGGCACTGAAATGCTCTTCTCACATTCCAGCTTCGGGGAGGCTTAAAGGGGACATGAACCTGAGGGTGCTGGTGGCCCATGGCAAGGGGGCGTTGGAAGGGAACGCTGTGGAGACAAGGGAGCCCATGGGAATGAAGAAGGATGACTAAGGGTAAGTGTGGGGAAGAGAGATTTGGGGAGGGATATGGAAGTCTAGGAAGGAAACAATGGATGGTGGGTTAAAAGAAGGAGCAGGATGGGACACAACTTGGTGTGGGGGTCAGAAAGGCAAAAAGAGGAGGTGCCTGTGGCTGCCAGTAAGGTCTGGAGCAGAGCACCAAGGTAAGAGAAGGAGGTGGTCTGGGTTTTGCCTCCCTTGGGGCAACTGCTGGGAGAAGAGCCCCCTAAGACCGCAACAAAGGTGGGCACGGGGCAGCTGGTGTGGCAGTGTGGACACGGGAGCACCCACCCCTCTTGTGACTCCCCAGGGACACCGGGGCACCCACCCGGCACTGCTCCTGGACGCCCGACCCGCCCAGGGCGGTGCAGCCTCGCGGCACAGCGGCACCCGGGCGGCCGTGACTCAGCGAGCGCCTGCCGAGGATAATGAGGAGGGATACAATTATGGTGGCATTTTCCTCCCTCCTGCCTGGCTCCAGCCCTTAAACGGGAAGGGCCACGCGAGGCACACGTCTGGACGTCACTCTGGCAGGCTGCTGCCGGGTCACCAGTGACGGTAGGGAGTGGTGACAGGGCCCTGCTCCCAAACCTGTGCACGAGCGTGCCCTATGGTCTTTGGCTCCCAGAGCAGCATCTTGACCCCAGGCAGGGAGCTCCAGCTGCTCCAGAGGATGCTGGGCCCCGTGGCAGCCCCGCAGGCAAAGAGCTCCTTGGCATGACAGGGGCTCGGAGCTTCGGGATGCTCACGCACGCCCAACCCTGCTCCCACACACGCTCCCAGCCCCAGCAGTTCCCTCCTCGGAGGATGGCTGGGCCAGGACGAGCCCCGGAGTTGCCCACTCACACCCACCCTGCCTTGCCTCCCTGCTGGTGTGGTGGGCAGCCCTGCCCTGAGCTCACAACGGGGCAAGGCAGGGCCCCTGGGAGGGAGCAGGGAGGATAGGGACAGGGATGGGCTGGGGGAAAAGGAGCTGGGCGCAGGCTTCTGTGCTCCAGGTGGGCAGGAGGGGGGTCACCCACCGTGGGCAAGGCAAGCCTTGTCCCTGCCTGCTTCTCTCCCGCAGGGCTCGGGCTGCTGGGGGCCTGACGGGAGGCAGGGGGGGGGCTGCCTGGGAAGGGTGTTCCACCAGCTGGGTGTCCGAGGGCACAGTCTGTCCCTGCCCCCACTGCAGCCCGGAGCCCAGCCCCACCACGGCCCCTCGCCCCGCTGCCACACACACGGGTGCCCGTGGCTCCAACATACGACCTAGGGTTTTATTGTGCAGACAGAGGAACACTCCTGGAGGACAGGTTTTTTTTTTGTTGTTGCTTTTTGTAGGGTTCTTTTTTTTTTCCTTTTCCCCCTTAACAGAATTTCTTTTATGACAAGCTGTGGAAACAACTACAAATGTTCACAGAAAAAATGAGACTCGAGACGCATCTGTGCTCTGCCAGCGCCTGCCCTGGCGCTCACCAGCAAGCCCAGGGAGCTGGGCACAGCCAGACCTCAGCTATACATGGCCTGAGCAGCACTAGACAGCAAGCAAGCAGGCAGGGATGGGCAGGGAACGGGCAGGGAACGGGCAGGGGGGTAGGAAGCAGCTTGCAATGTCTGGAGAAGAGCAAGGAGTGGGGGGCAGCTGCTGTGACTGGCTCTCAGCCGTGGTGGCACCGCCCAGGCTACATAGGCAGCTCAGCGGGGCTGGGGTTCACCCCATGGACCTGGATGCTCCTGCCTGCATCTTCCCCTGTCCCTGTGCCCCCCCTGGGTGAGGGTGCAGCAGGGCAGGAGGCTGGGTCAGCAGCCCCCCAGCTCCTGGGGGTCCCCTGGGGCACTAGGGCAGCCCTGGGCTGTGCTCCACATCCCTCTCCCCCTGGGAAGGTCCTGACCTTACTGAGATGGTGCCAAGAGCTGGGTTGCCCTGAGGCCCTTTTCTGCTCTTCAGCGGAGACAGGGAAATGCTGAAACGGAGGAGGGAGAAGGGAGGGGGCACACGGGCTCCTCCCAGCAGCATGGTGGAACTGAAGGAAGACTGTTCTGGAGGAAGGCTGTTGAGCCCACCCAGGGACAGGCACTGGAACATGGGCCACGAAGAAGGACCAGGGCCCCCAGATGTTCCCTCGGGGAAGAGAGGGTGATGGTTCAGAGGAGTCCCTGCAGAGACCTTGAGGTCACGCTCCTGTAGGGGAGTCCCCTCCCCACCAGCCTTCCTGGATCCACCTCCAGCAGCCTCGGGGGGCGGGGGGGCAGCAAGGGTGAAGGCAGGGCTGTGGCTAGCTCAGAGAGGATCTGCTTGCCTCCACTGCGAGAGGGTGCTGGCAGAAATTCTCTCGTCACAGCTAAGAGCTGGTCCCCAGGGAGAGCAAGTGGTGTCTCTGGCTTGGGCAGCCCAAAGGTACCAGATGATTTCTGGAGGCCTCACTTCCAGCTCAGCTGTAAAAAACAGATTAGGGAAAACTTGTTGCCAAAGCACGTTTGCAGGGAGCCCTCCCCTGCCAAGGCCCCAGAAGAGCCCTAAGGAGGTAGGGACATTCGATGGGTGTCTCCTAGACCTGCTCCCCTCTCCTCCCGGCCTGGCCAGGCCCAGCATTATCCTGTGTCTCCCTGGCTCCCTCTGTGCTTGCTCTGCGACAGGACTCGCCTCGTGCCCTCTCCCAGTCGCGGCAGCTCAGGGTGACTCAGGGTGAGAGGAGCAGGCTGAGAAATCAGTAAGTCACCCGGCTAGCAGGCAGGGCGGGCTGGGGATGCCGGCACCCCGACCTCCTGCGAGCACAGCACCCAGCACGGGGACCCCTCCGCACGCTCTTGCGTCACCTCTCTCTTACCTGCCGATCCGGCTGTCTTTGCCCGCTTGAGAACAGGCCAACCCCACGAGTCAAAGGGATGGGAGAAGCGAGCTGTGCGGGGCCGAGGCTCCAGTGCTCCCAACACGAGCAAACCAGCCAGCCTTACCGAGCGGGGAGGTGCGATGGGAGAAGCAAGGCTGCCTAGCAGAGCCACCATGCTTCGGAGCAGGGCAGGCGTGCGTGTGACGGGGGGTGGCGGCACGGGACGGTGGGTAGCGTTAGATACACGGCTATATAGAGGTAACACAGAGAGAGGTTTCCCTTGTTCCAAATGGTTCGGCTTCTCTTTCCGAGGGCTGCATTCTGGCGGGAGGAGGGCGGGTTCGCTGGGGTGCTCGATGTGTGCGTACGTGCGTGTGTGCTCGTGTGTTTGTGTGCGTGCGTGCGTGTGTGTGTGTCGGGGTGCACGTGCGTGTGCTCTCCCTGTCACAGGGACACGAAATCCACGGCTTGCAGGAGAGGCAGGGAAAGGAGAAGCAGCAGGAGCCACGAAGTGTTCTGGATCAAAAGGCTGAAGCCGGCACATTTCTCCAGTTTGTCTGTGAGGAGAGGGATGGGGAGGGAGAGAAGAGCCACAGTGAAACCCCTCGGGAACAGGGATCAGGCTGCTTGCTATAAAGGGTACTGGGACTCAGCTTCTTTCCTTTTCTCTGCCACAGAGATGCAGCAAGTCCCATCCTGGCCCCTTGCCTGTTTCCCCTCCCCTCTTTGTGTCCATGTAGTGGCAAAGTTTTGAGGGACACAGACACCCTGGGAAGCATAAAGCTGCCTGTGCCTGACTGAGGTGACAAGGGGATGAGCACCTGGTAAGAAGGAGGGCTCTGCAACTACAGGACTGCTCCTGTGGGACCTAAATGTGGAAAATGCCCACTGTGCTCCTGGTCCGGACCAGACGCCTCTTCAGTCCCTCACTGGCTAGGAAACATCAGCTATGGGAAGACGCGGGCGATGCGCCCGAGGTGAGGCCCAAGGGGGGCTGGGGCAGCAGTCAGAGATGGGGCAGGGTGAGACCATCCGTGGGGCTGACTGCTCTGCTTGTAGCAGGAAGGGCACGTAAGGATTGGGAAGCATTTATGGGACGCAGGGTGGGTTTGAGGACACCGTAGGGAGTTGTGGTTTTCTCTGCTGGCCCTGCCAAATCAAGAAGCAGGTGGGAAGGGGGGACTGAGGCCAGGTGCTGCTGCCCATCTCACCTTTGATGACAGTGATATTCTTTATCTGGTTGCCAGTGTAGTCGTTGGTGACCCTCAGCTCGCACATGTAGACCCCCTCATCACTGGTGCCGAAGTTCTGCAGGTAGAGACACACCAGGTTCTTGTGCATGGTGACGTTGGCTCGGCTCCGGTAGATGTTCTCAGAGACACCCATGGTGCTTTGGATGACATGCTTCCTGTTGTCCTTAGTGATGCTGAACTCATAGGTCAGGGGGTTGCTGGTTTTGTTCTCATAGCGGCAGTCCACCCGGAGGCTCTGGCCCAGCAGGCAGGCACTCAGGTCCTTGATCATCTGGCAGTGGGCAGCCTGGAGGACTGGGAGAGGCAAGCAGGGGTTGGACAGGGACCAGCAAGCACTGGGGGTACCCACACAGCCTCCTGGCCCTCGCCTGGATGCTCTGGGCCAAGCTCGCCGGAGAGCAGGGAGGGGATGCGCGTCTGCCGGCGGTACCTGTCAGGATGACAGCGATGCCCACGGTGGGGTTCATCTCTCCGCTGAGGTGCCTGGCGGTGGCTGTCACTGCGAGGGGAGCCTGGGCAGGGAGAGGGAGAGGGGTGGTTAGCCAGGCTGTTGCCCTGGCACACAGATGCGGGCACTTGGCGGTGCAGAGGTGGGCACCCATGGCACAGGGGGGCACAAACAGTGCTCTATAACCATCTCCTCATCGTGAGAGCTGATTCACTGCCCAGGGACCAGCTGACCCTGCAATGAGCTAGGGAATCAGACATAGTAGTGTCTGGTCAGCATCACCTTTCCATAGCCCCAGGCGATGCCAGCCATGCTCTTTTCTCTGTCTGGGATGCCCATTCCAGATACGAAATGAGCGTGGCACAGACCTGCAGCGAGGCCTGTGTGTGCTGCCTTCCCCTCCTGCTCTGTGCCCAGGCGGGGTTCCCGGTCCAGGGATGGGCAGGAGAAGTCAGGATGCTCCCTGGTGCCTGCACATCATGGCCAGAGGGATGCAGCTCCCAGGCGAGTGTGCTGGCAGGTGAGGGACCCTCTCTGGGTGCCAGCGGGCGCCTGGCCTGCCAGCTCCCCTGCGGCTCCAGCGGGTGAGCTCAGCAAAGATGACTCATTGCGATGCAGTGAGGGAAAGGGGCCAAGAGCGGCGACAAGGAGGGACACAGCAGCTGGACAGGGAGCCAAGACTGCCAAAAGGCAACACCAAATCTCCGGGGCTGAGCCGAACCTGTCCGGCCACAGGGTTTTGGGGTGGCAGAATCCACCCTCGGGGTGCCTGGCCTGGTGCCCCTCTCTCTTCAGGCTGCCTCCTGGTCTGTATGGGTAAGGGCCCCAGGGATGTGCCATCAAAACACCAGGGCTGCTGGCAGTCCCATCCAGCTGAGAGGAATCAATTAAAGGTTTGCAGCCCAGCCAAGCAGCCGCATGGGAAATCCAGCCGCAGACATGCGGAATGGAGGGAGGGTGGGGGAGCAGCAAAGCAGATGTCGAGGCTGAAGGACACAGCAGGTGCCCCACAGTCAGTTCTCCAGGTTGGGGATGCGAGGCCAGGTCCAAGAGGGGGAGATGAATTACCACCCCTTTGGGACTCGAGGCTGGCAGAGGGGACAGCAGACCCTCAGTGTCCTCCCTCTGAGCCTGGCTAAGCTTCCAGAGAGGAGGTGAGAACTGTCTGCACCTCAGCCAGATGGATTTTTCTTGTTAGCATTTTTTGGGTTTTTCACATAACGTTCTAGGAGGAAATACCAAAACCATTTGCTCACTCTGAAGCTGTAAAACATCTGTATCTGCAAGCCCAAACCCTGGCCCAGGAGAAAAATTTCCTTATATTTGGTCTTGATAATAAAAGGGTTGCAACGGAGGCGAAGGCATGATGGAGAAGACTATCTGAATCTCCTCTGGGTTCCTAGAAACTGCCCCCCGTCCCTCGCTTTGTCATTTCTCGGCTCTGACCCACCCCTCTTTGAATGTCCTGGGACACTACCTAGGTAGGTCACAGCCAGGCTTTACTCCAGAAAATCAGTGCAAATAATCTCCCAGAGAGGGGGCCGTCCTCCCACCTATGCAAAGGCACTAAGATGGCCCAGGGTCAGCGCGCACGAGCCCTCGGATGCCTTGTCCCCCTCCTCTCCTCCCGACAGCGGCGCCGGGAGCCGAGCGAGCAGGGGAACTCTCGTTCCTGCGCGATCCCAGGGGCTTTGCACGGCGCCAGGGCTCGTCAGCGCGGCGGCACCGGGGAGAGTCCGGCTCTTTGCAGAGCAAAGCTCCGGCGTGGTCCGTGCCGCCCGCCTGGGGCCGCGGCGGTGCCTCTGTGCCCGGCACCGCCACAAGCTGAGGGTGACAGCTGGGCTGCGAGATGGGGGACGGCAAAGGAGAGAGCCAGACTGGTGGGCTGAGGGAAACCGAGAGCCCCGGGTACCTGGCTGAGCTCGGGGGCGCCTGCCGGCAAAAGGAGGGCGTTCGAGGGCTGCTGGGTGCGCAGTGCGTGAGCGTGTGCGGGGAAGAGCGAGGCGGGCGGCACCTTTGCCCGGGTCCTGCGAGGGGCGGGAGGGGTCGGGGCGCCCTCAGCCCCCCCTTGCAGGGAGCGGGCACGCGTGGGAGCCGGAGGCGCGGGGCGCGGGCGTGCCCGCGCACAGGCGTGCCCGCGGAGGAATGCCGCAGTCCCGGCCCCGAGGGGGGGGCACCGGCACCGCTGCGAAAGACGCGAGAGAATTTACCGCCGGTGACCGCCGCCTTCCAGAAGCGGCCTCTCCCGGGCGGGCAGAGCATCCAGGGCACCGAGAGAGGCTGACCCGGCCCCTCCGCCCGGCCCGGGGGGCTGCGGACCCTCTCCGCGACGTGCCCCTCTCCCGGCCCTTCTCGAGGGGGTCTCGCCGCCCATCCCTCCTCCCCGGGGGCCGGGGCCGGTCGGGGCCGGTCGGGGCCGTGCCTACCTGCCCGGCGCTGTCCGGTGCTGGGCGCGCTGCCGCCCGGCGCTGCCTCCCGGCGCTGCTGCCCGGAGGGGCTGTGGGCGGTGCGGGGCTCCCGCAGTTTGGGAAGGGCCGGGCGGGCGGCCCCAGCAAATCAGCACCGGGCGGCGTCACTCGGGCTCGGCCCCCGGCCCTGCGGCGCGGGGGGGCGGCTGCCTCTGCGGGACTGCCCCCGCACCCGCCCCGCACCCGTCGCGGGGGGGGGGGGGGGGGGAGGCGGGCCGGGGGCGGGGGGGCCGGGGGGGGGGGGCGGGGGGCTGCGCGGCCCGCCCCCGCGCCGCGCCCCGCCCCGGGGGGGGGGGGGGGGGGGGGGGGAGCCGGGCCGAGGCCGGGGTTCCGAGTGGGGGTGCGAGGGGCCGGGCAGGAAGGAAGCCCCTGGGCGGGGGGCAGCGTGGGGTAGAGCCGGGGCGGCCCCTCAGGCTGGCCCGGCCGGGGCACTTACCGGTGCGGGGGGTCGTGTGCGGACCACATCCCCCTCTCTACTCTTCCCCCTCCCCCTTTTCCCTCTTTCTGCAGACACATCCCCATTGCCATGGGAACTTCACATTTTGCGGCAGAGCCGCCAACCCCCACCCTCCCCGGCAACGCGGGAGCTGTTTTTGGGAAAAGGAGGGTGCGTTGGAATGAAGACCTTGGCTTGGGCTTTGCTGAGGAGGGAGGAGGTATTCCCCTTCCCCTAAGGAGCAGAGCTCAGGTGCTTGGGGAGGCCGATCTGCACCAAGTCACCAAAGATGTACGCAGCACGGGTCTCCTCCATGTGGGAAGTGGTGGCAGGAACAGTGGGGGACACAGCTGACACTCCACCTGTGATGTCACTGGCCACACACCTTAAGTTTTAGGCCCAGGGTGTGGATGCAAACAACAAGGGCTTGCTCCCTACAGACTCCCATCACTGCAGGGTTGGGAAGGAGCTAAGCAAAGTGGCTTCTGTACAGGCAAAATGGCTTTGGAGCCAGAAAGCAGCCTGCCAAAAGATCTCTTCCCTGCTCTTGAGCAAGGTGAAGATGACGGGAGAGGGGGGCAGGATCAGGGAGCTGCTTTCCCTATGTGTTTGGGTCCCAAGGCACCAGAGGTACGCAGGATGGCCTGCCCTGTCCTCACCTCCTCCCACACACCCTGGCCGGGCTCTGCAAAAAGGGCTGGCACTGTGAAAGTTGATATGAAAAGTCATATTCTGCTCCAGCAGAACCTGATCCCAGGTGACATTCGGGTGCTGAGGTTTTGCAAGCTGGCTGTGCAGTGGGGTTTTGCTAATTGCACAAAATCTAGGTTCTGGCTGCTTGCTCGCTACGTGGGCTGCAGTTGTGCCGCCCAAAACAGGGCAAGATGCTCAGGCTGGCTAGAGGGCCCATGATGCCCAAGGGGGTGTAACAGGGCTCCTATTGCGCTGCCGTGAGGAGGGCAAAGGCCTGACCCTAAATGCTGTGGCAGCTGGGTATCAAATGGGTCCAGGCTGTGCGATCATACACAGCCTGGGATGTGCAGAGCGACACAACTACACCTGTGACCCTGGGTGGTACAGACTGACAGTGTTAAGGTGAGATTGAAGGCATCTCCATCCTCACTCCCAGCTATGTGAGCACAGGCAACCGGGCAACTCAAGCTTGAAGGGCTGGCTTTTGGAGGCACGCAGTTGCCTAAGTTGCAAGAGATGTCAGGTGCCTTTAAATCCCTGGCTGCTGGTGCTGTGCAGGCAGGCAAGTGATTGTGCAGTTTCTGGGCCGTGCTGGCAGTGAGTGTCCTGCCTTAGCATTTGCAGGATGATCCTTGCAGAGGTTCTCCACCTGGATAGCGCTTCACTGCAGATTGCAGTCTGGCTGCTGTCCATAAACCAAAGAAAATCATTCTCCAAATCACATTTAATGTAGAGGCCTCCAGATAGTGGCCAAAGGAATGGAAAAGAGCGGTGAGGAGAAAATATAACGATGACAGATAGACAAATGGAGGAGGGGGTGGGGAGCAGGCAGTGTTTGCAGTGGCAGGTGTCAGACACAGACAGCCAAGCATAAACAGGGGCAAGAAGGTGTCCAGACACGGTGCAGCACAGCAGTGCCGATACCAGCAGGTGTGGGATGGGCTGGCAGGACAGATGGACAAGGAGGCAGAGGCAGGGCACAGACAGTTCTCCTAGGAGCTCAGACCAGCTGAACTGCCCCTATCTCTGGTCTGGAGAGAAACCCAAGGTGTGTGGGGGAGTCCTGCTCTGCTGGAGTGTGTCAGAGGCATCATTGATACCAGTAGCTCAAGGCCCATCCCCAGTAGCTGCAGGAGGCAGGCTGGGAGCAGAGACACCGAGGGGGACCATGACTCGGGTGTCTGGTGCTGCAGCAGCGATTAAAACCTGGCCTTGCCCCAAGGACATCCTGCTTCAGAAGTTGCCCTTCTTCTAGGAGGAAGGTGTGTGCACATCCTTCCCAAGGGAAACATTCCTGCCCTCAGCCTACCCCTAAGCACAGGAATAAGAGAGAGTGCCTCTGTCTCTCCCTCCTGCCCGTGAATCACTACACAGCAGCACACTCCGGGTCCTGCTCAAAGCATGACTGCAGGGTGCCCACGCAGCAGCCGGTCCCTATCAGCAACCATTTGCTCCCCCACTGCTAATTGCTGGGGAGAGGAGATGTGAGGTCCCAGCCAAGAGGGCCTGACAACAGCACTCCTGGGAAGGAACCCCTGGTGTCCTCTCCAAGGCTGAGAAGTTACGGGATGGAGGAGTAAGGGAGGGCATCTGAGAATGAGTGCTATTGATCTGGCAGAGCAGGCAAGAGATGGCAGCTCTAGGCTTGACTGCTGGAAATGCTCACGTGCCTCCCAGCGCAGCGCCTGCCCCTGCGTGTCCCCACTCTGCCTGGCAGGCTGGCCAGGCCCCAGAGTTCCAGCTGAGAGGAGAGCTGCAGGAGATTCATGCTTCTCACTGCACCAAGCCAAACCCAGGCCCTTCCCTCCCCATCTATGAGGGCCAAGGAAGGGAGGCTGCACAAGAGCTTTGCCCTTGCTGGGACAGACAGAACGGCCCTCGGGAGCCCAGCGAGGCCCCACAGATGCTATATGTAGCACGGCCCAGATACGGAGCCCCTGGGCTTTGTGTCACCGCTGCACAGAGCAGGGGTGGAGGAGACTGTGCTCCCCTCCTTCCTGCATGCAGCACACAGCCACAGGAAACAGGGGCAGGCAAGGCTCCTGCTGCAGCACGGCCTGGGCTTGGCTGTGCCCCCAGCTGCCACATTAGCTAGCAAAGGAGACAGCTGGATGGCACAAAGCCCCAGCTCTGCCAGGGTGCTTTGCCTACAGTGTGCAGGGCTCCTCCTTGGAGCCTCTACTTGGTTTATGGCTGCGTCCCGGGTACAGAGAAGCCCCAGAGACTGAAGACCTCAGACTAATACAAGGTGATCCAGGGCTAGGAAGTGCCTGTGAGGAGTCAGCTCCTGTCCCTGCCCTGCCACACATGCCAGCAGGAGCATCCCTCCCTTCCTCCTGCTTTGCCTGCACGCTCTGGCTAGCAGAAAGTCCTGGCTCTGTGCTCACACCTGGTCACGCAGGAGCAAAGCAATTCTCCTGGTGTCCATCTGGAGGAGTGGGTGACCATCTCTGGCTGCCTCTAGCCCTTGCTGCCCAAACCCACTTCCAGAAAGGGTCTTGAAAAACCTTGTGGGATCCAGCCAGGACCCTGGGAGCTGCCTGAGCCTGGAGAAGGGGGTTAACTGAAGCACCAAGCTCTTAGGGTGCTCCCTCTGCTCCCCAGCCTGAGCGGGTGCAGTGCTTGGCTGCCCACTCCAGCCTCCTTCTCCCTGTCTCCCATTACAGCCAGTGATGCATCTTGCTGGTGCTTGGCAGGGATTTATTTTTTTTTCCCCACACAGTTGCTGGGATAGGAGAGCTTGTTTCTGCACCATGCCCTGTAAACCTGATGTCTGCTGAGCTTAGAAGGACGCTTGTCCCCAGGGGAAGAAGATAAATCTGTACCAACTAAACCAGGCAGATTTGGCAGAAAACTCAGCTACTAGCTCAGAGTTTGCAAGTTTGGGCCCCTTAGCTGCAGGCAGAGTGGCCAGAGGGCCTGTATTCAACCTCTTTACAAGGTGCCACATCTCCGGGCCTCTTTGTATGAGAGTAAACACATCGTTAGAGCTGGGAAAATATGCCACTTCAGATGGTGAAACTCCCCTCCTCCCCCTGCCTAGCACCTTACCGTGTGACACACCAGCGCTCCCCCCCTCCCCTTCAGATGGTAATCAAGGGGAGTGCCCGCAGCCACTGATGTCAGGTCATGTAGCATGAGATACCCCAGGCAAGCAGATGATTCCCAGAGCAACTTTACAGCCCTTTGCTCTGGGGACTGCTACCTGTGTGGGGCAGACGAAGCTGCTGGGGGCCTCCGAAGAAGATGCTGGGCAGAAGAAGGGGCATAGAGCACAGCCCTGCTCCTGCTGCCCATCCTCAGCCTAGCTTTCTCCTCTCCATCGCAGGAGGAATGAATAATGCAAGCGTCAGGAAATAGAAATAGCTTCCCTGATTTTTTTTCTCCTCCTACATGCCGGGCCTTAAGGAATGGAAACTGTTTATTAGCATTCTTTATTTATGAAGAAAGCATCAGGCCAGGCTGGTTAACTCTCACCACGCAGATTCCTCGCAGGAGTTATGGAAGAGTCGCTGACAGCAGCTGCCTGTGCTCCAAGCCAGCCGGGAAGCTCCTCAGTGCTGAGAAAGGCAGGTTAAAGGCAAGCAGGAGGAGCTGGCCCATTTCAGGCAGAGAAAGGAGCTGGGTTTTAGACTGAGGCTGGAGCCCGTCAGGAGACCGGGCTGTCCCCTGGCAGGGCAGGGGCTGCGGCTACGGCACACAGTGCTTGCCATTAGCAACCAGGCAGCTGCTCCCCACACTTGGGTTTGTGTCACCACCTCCAGAGCTCGCTCATCTCCCCCATTGTTAGCAGGGACAATGGGAGTGTGTACTCCCTGAGCGAGGAAGGGCTTCCCCCTGCCCGCTGCCAGACCAGAAAGAAGAATTGTTTGGAGCAGAGAGGGATGTTCAAGCACTTCCCAGGCAGATTTTTAGCCAGTGTTGTCTTCTGCTCTTCGCTGAGGAGGCTGGGAAACCTTCTGTTTCTGGGCAACTGGGGCAGAGAGAAGAAGTCTGAGTCGCCCACCCCATCTATGCCAGTCTCCTTGAGCAACAGGAAGTGGGTCACTTCCTATCTCCTGCATCAGTTTTACCACAGAAACACCCATCCTAACGCAACTCCTTCCTTGCTGCTCTAGGCCAACTTCCCGATTTGAAATACTAGGCTCCAGGAAACGTTGCAGATAAAGACAGCAGTCTAAAAGAGTCACTGAGCTTTCATCCCGAGCAATCCCAAGACAGCAGTAAAAGTTAGAAGAAAAAAAACAAAAATATTGATTGTAGCACTAAGAGTAGTTAGTGATTCATGAGAAAAAACTTGTGCCAGATTTTTATCTGCAGAAATTGGTTAATTACCACCAGTGAACACTAATAAATTGTTTTGGACTGTTTCCATACACCACCGAGCTCACAGCACAGCCAAACAGGGATCAGCTCTTCACTCCAAGGTCTTCTCAGGGGGTTGAAGATTCGCCCACCGCAAAGAGCGGGACACACAGCACAAAATTCCTAACCCAGCACTGAAGTAGAGAGGAAGAAGTGGAAAGAGGTGCAAGATGTGGTGGGATTGTGTCCATCTAAGACCTGCTCTATCCCTAAGGCAAGGTAGCAGAAGCAGCAAGTTGGAGTGAAAAAGATCTGCCTTTTGCAGAGGAAGTAAAACAAGACAGGCTGGACTCCCACGGTCAAAACAGCACTGAACAGGCCGCATTGTCCACAAAAAGTACCCTTGGGTGAGTGTGTTCCACACCCACAGAACACAGGGCTCTAGACCTCAGTAATCAATAAAAAGCAGTTGTGGGGGAAAGCAGAGTAGAACATTTATCACAAGCTGAAATCATACAGCAGTGTTAGCAACCTTAAACTGCAAGGTGATTATCAGATTCTGCTGAAAACCACAAAACTGTATTTCCTTGATAGTCAAATCTGAGGACTTCCTGTTGCAGGTAGCACACTTGGTCATTTGCAACCATAAATGGGCAGCAAATCCCCTTCCTTAGAGTTTGAAACATCACCCAGACAGCACCCTTCCCACAGGAAAACACCCCAACTGCTCTTAGCAAGATCCTGGTTCAGTAGTGCACAACCTGCCAATTCACCCCTCCAAAAGACACCAAAACCCTTTTTCTTGCCCTGGAGTGACATCAAAGCTGTGCCTGGTATGACAAGGGAGTTTATTCCAAACCATCCTGATTTAGTAAGGCAAAGCAGGACTCCAGACACTGAGAGGAGCTGCTCAGGGGAGAGGCTGGTGGTGCTGGTACGGACAAAGCTGAAAAGTTGTATAGCTGTGTAATGATATTATAAATAAATAAGAATGACCAAAGCCTGAAGAAAACAACACTGCAACAATCAAAAAGTCAGCACTACAAACAGTAAACACGACGCCCTCCTCGGACGGGAAAAGTCTCTCAGCAGGGGTTAAGAGCGGGAGCACAGGCAGCACTGGAGATGCACAGCACTGGGCTACACAGACACTGCTAATGCAGCTGGGATCCCAGCAGCCAGCAATTCATTACAGTAAACCTACTCAACCACTCTTGTAAGGCAAATCAGATGATTTATTAATCTGTGCATTTCTTCCAAAATCAATAGTCACTGATGTAGACGTGAGCTCAGGACACACAGGTTGGTAGGTGCAAGCACGGAGAACAAATGCACACTAACCTTACAACAGCAATAAATACAAGGAGTACCAGAAAGGTAAAAAACAAACAAAAAAAAGTGTAAAATGCAAGCGTAGAAGCAATGACTGACAGAAAACTGGAAAACAAACCTGCTACAAGTATAATGCAAAGTATGAAAGGTAATTTTACTGAAGACAACACATAGACTAACAGAAACAAAGAAAGTCACAGATATTGCTCCATGACAGGACATTGTCTTCCTGAAGGATGGGGGCCAGAAGAAAACTCCACAGAGAAGATGCTGCAATCACTGAGAAAAGAAATAAAACAAAATCTTTAAGTAACTTCAAAATACAGTAAAAATGAAACATATCCAACAAAATAAATATTCACTGGCACCAGATGCAACAAGAGACCAAAAAAGCCCACATATGTTACAAAACAAAGAAACCCATAATCAAAACACACAATATTGAATTAATTAATAACAATCCTACAGTCCCCACTTTACCAGGTCTCCCCAAAATCAAATAAGGAGGAGGAAAGACACAGCCTACAGAAGCGCCAAATCCTCCCCCTGAAGGAAGCGGG
>WTSP01011919.1:0-69238 GCA_025331215.1 Actenoides lindsayi | reverse complement strand
CGGGGCGGGCGGGCAGCGGGGCGGCGGCGGCGGGGCGATGGCGGGGCGGCGGCGGGCGCTGCTGCTGCGCTGCCTCCTGCTGGGGCTGCTGGGCGGCGGCGGCGGGGGCCAGCCCGGTAGCGGCGAGTACTGCCACGGCTGGGTGGACGGGCAAGGTGGCTACCACGAGGGCTTCCAGTGCCCCGAGGGCTTCGACACGGCGGCCGCCACCATCTGCTGCGGCTCCTGCGCGCTTCGCTACTGCTGCGCCGCTGCCGAGGCTCGCCTGGAGCAGGGCGGCTGCACCAACGACCGGGAGCCCCCGGACCCAGGAGTCACCGCCCGTGAGTGCCCGTCCTGCGGGTCGCGGGGCGGGCGGGAGCCGGCCCCTGCGGAGCGTTCCCCGGTCTCAGCCCGGCGGCCGTCCCGGCGGCGGCTGCGGGGCTCCCTGGCGCGGCCCGGCCCGCCTCGGCCCGGTCCAGCCCAGCCTGGCCGGTGGGCAGGATGCGGGCGCGGCGGCTCCAGGTGCGCCCAGGGAAGGAGGTGCCGGGTGTGCGGAGCCGCCGGTTGCGAATGCGGGAGCGGCCCCCGCGACGGGGGCAGAGCGGGCGCCCGCGGGTGCGCTTAGTGTCGTAACTTCATGGTCGAAAGGGACCTCCGCAGCACGATCCATCCTATCTGGAAGGCGCATTTGTGTTTTAAATTTGCAGCGGCAAACTCGACTCGTGCATTTTAAACTTTGTTTTTCCCGGAGGTGAGACTGGGCTCTGGTGCTCTGCAGACCAAAAAAAAAAAAAACAAAAGCGAGCCGTCAGCACACACTGAAACGAGTTTTCCAAGTCACACATTCGGGGCTTCTTTTCCAGTTTATGAGTGGCAGCGACTTCACAGCATCTGCAGCATTTGAGCTGTGCTTGCAGGTTGAAGCTGCTACATTGGACAGCCCTGGCAGTTCTGAGGGGTGAGGGAGGGGGAGAGGAGTGTGATTCTTGAGCGAAACCAAACTAGAACGAGCAAACGGGACATGATGTAGATGGATTTTACCACTGGTAACTATTAAAACTGTCAGCAGGAGGAAATTTTGACTGGTGCCTACAGGGTTTAAACTTTTATTCTCATGATAATGGTTGAAAGCTTGCTCTTCTGAGCAGCTCAGTGTGTTGGTGGGACTGCAGTGATTCTATGCGGGGTTTCATAAACTCCATGGAGTTTATTTCTACACAGCAGACCTGCTAGTTCAGTAGGCTAATGTGTGCGGCTTTTCTTATTCTTTCTTTCCCCAGAACCAATCTACGTTCCATTCCTCATTGTTGGATCGATATTTATTGCCTTCATTATTGTGGGCTCTCTGGTAGCAGTTTATTGTTGCACATGTTTAAGACCCAAACAACCGTCGCAACCAATACGATTTTCTCTGCGGAGCTATCAGACGGAGACTCTTCCCATGATCCTGGCCTCAACAAGCTTCAGGACACCATCAAGGCAGTCCAGTACCGCAACAAGTTCCAGTTCAACCGGCGGCTCGGTTCGCAGGTTCTCCTTTCCCCGGGCAGAGACAGGCTGCCTTGTGGCATCGCCACCTCCACCGTACACATCTGGCTGCTTCCAGGCAGCCCACGCAGTCCACCTGACCCAGCCGTCGGGATTTCTAGTGTCACCTCCTTACTTTGGGTATCCTCTCCAACCAGAGCCTGCCCTGGCTGGGAAGAGCTGCTCTGATTTTAGTCAGACCTGAAAGAAGCTGTGAAGAAATGACACAGCCATTAGAAGCAGAGAGACTGCTGCTGCTGGGTGTCACACTGCCATGCTCTGGCTTGCAGAAGTCACTCCTGTGGGTGAGTTGCCCTTGAAAAAGTGCAAGGTCTCATTTGGGATCTCATTTCCCAAACTTAGATCACACTTACAAATAAATTGTAAAATACTCCAAACAAGTTGCTCTAAAAACTGACTTCTCTGATCATTCAGTCTAATTTGTGCAGAACGTGTTCAGAGACGTAGAAAAAACATTTTGGGATAAAGGTACTCATTTTATGGTGTTACAAATTACATGTTAACCCTGAATGCGATTAACTTAGTTAACAAATGTTGGCTGCATTCCACTGAGAATAATCAGACTAGTTGTATAAATCAGCAATAAGCCTGAGAAGTAAGAGAGAAGTAATATTTACTAAAGAGGATCCTGATCTCAGCTGACTGCTTCCTACTTCCATAAGCAATAAAAATACGAGGAAGGATTTTACTACAGATACCAAAATGTGTAGGCTTTCAAAACTACACCTAATGTACCTGAACTTATACTGCATATTTGTATTAGTAAACTTGAACTATGATAGGTAAAACTAGTTCTAATTAGGCTAGTTGAAAATGACCCCATCCCAAGCAGCCAAATAATTATCTATGAGAAAAGCAGAACATATCCAGCAGTATCATTAATAACTTCTCTGCATAAAATTCTACAAATGGCATTACATTAAAGCGTTTTTCAGAAGGAAGTATTTATTGTTGGCTTTTTGCTCAGCAACATACGTAAGTTGGACAAACTGATCATAAAGTTCTATTTGTAAAATTAGCCATGTATAAAATGTAAAGACAAGCTTGTAATTTAAAATGTATTTACAGCATTGACAGCACTAATTATTTAGTAGTCACACAAAAATTATCAATAAACTGTGATTCAAATGTTGTGTCATCTGTATGCCTCTGTATAGATAGTGTTTGATGAACAAGTTTTCTTTTTGATGTGCTTTTTCATGTTAAAAATAGCTATTTTTGCTTTCCTAAGTGATCCCCATCTTTAACTGTGCACCTGTTGTGCAGTTTAATATAATATAGAATTCTGAATATATGGCTAACTAATAGATCAATTAATGTCTTTTTATGTGCAACCGTGGTAAAGATGCAGTAAAAACGACATTGATTAGTTGGGTATTTTAACTTAAAACATCCTGCCCTAGGAATAAATTTTGTTTGCCCTTCTACATTCCTTCATCCAAGCAAACCAACAAACCGAACGGAAGAAGAAAAAAACGCATCTAAACCAAACACATCCAGCTAGCAAATGGAAAATACACAAGGAAAAAAGCCGTTATTAAAGGGCCTCTCTGTATACTTATTTTCGTGAACAAACCAAGGCATTCTGTGTGTCAGAACCTACAATACCAGAGGCTGAACTGCCTGGTTTTACCAGTCCCAAACTCCCTCTGCCTGGGATCTGCTGAAGTATATCATAGCTGACCTATTTTACAAGTAGCATCTCGGTGCATATTAAAATTACAACACTTCTATTCTGAATTACAGTATACTTCTTTAGATTTCAGAAAGGCTTCATTGGTTCCTTTATGAAGAGTTGAATACGTTGTTTTTCTTAGCAAGTATCTAGCTATCAGTATCAGTAAATTGAATTTATGAAAAAAATACTTTGAAATAACCCATTTAGTATGTTTTTTATTGTGTAAATAATTAACATCACGATCCAACAGACAGATCCTTAATCAGTTGTAGCTAAGAAGGTGCAATTTTATGTACCTTTAAACAGTGATTAGTCATCAGAGGTGCCTCCACAGGTGGCTGGTAGCTGAAATTCAGTGTTTTCCTCAAAGGCAGGCTGTAGGCAGAGAAGCCATGAGTTGGACTCAGTTATTGTCTATTAATATTTGTTGGTGTACACTGAACAGGCAAGGCTTTGTCACCGTAAATGGTCTCAAGCGGGCTCTACAGTCAGATTTATTAACATTTTAAGATAGGAACAGAATCATGCTACACGTGTGTGTACAGATTTTAATTATTATTCAGCTTCAGTAGAGGTTCTGCAGTTTGCCATGTAGTGTGAAACTCAAGCCTAGCAGGGAAGACCCCTCTGAGCTACTTCCTTTCCTCCCCTGATGCTGCAGAATGGGTTTGACCTCATAAAATGCTTGAAGAACTTGACACACAGAAATAATTTTATCGAATCACACTTCTAGAAGTCTGTAAGTGTATAGAGTGCTGAGCACTTCACAGATGGGTGGCCAGGGCGCAGCAAGTCCTGCAGATACAGGTCCAAGGCTGGGAAATATCGGGTGTAGTTAAAATAGCTGTACTGGGTTATCTGTAAAGCAGGTGAGGCTGGAATTATGCACCATCTGCAAATAGATAGCCAAAGAAGAATCTCCAAGTTATGAAGAATCTATTAATATTCATGTCGCTGATGTGGCAGTGACCTATATAACTGAAAGGAGAGAAAGACAGACAGACTACAAGCCCACGGACTGAACCACTTGTTGCCTGTGCCATCACTCTCCAACCCAGATGGATTCAGGGTACAGGTGAGCATGCCCAATTTCCTTCCTAATGAAAAGGACCTCTTAGCACTAGTTGCCCGATGATTTATAGAAAACAGCAATTTTTCTAAAAATTGCTGACAGAACACAAATGGCATTCTGATAGAGCTTTAATGCCTAATGAAACAGTTTGGAGGGCTAGGTACATGCTTCAACTAAAAGAAAGTGCTTGTTATCAGAAGTAACGTTTACACAGTACTTGCTTTACTGCCATAGTTATATTGTGTTAAAAAATAAGCATCTACTTTGTAACACTGGAGTTAGTTCATACTCATTTTACTAGAGTGACACCAATCTAAAATAAATCAGAATGAAACAAAATTCACATTAAATTGATTATTCTCATTCACATGCATTATACACAAAATGCTTTGATTGCAATTAACTGGTAATGGCACATCTGAAACCCAACCCTTCTGTGGGCATAGAAGAAATAACATGAGTTAGATGTGCCATTTGTTTTGTGTTTCTACATTTTGGGTTTCTTAAGCGTGTGTCTCCAAAATGCATCAAAACTCTTCAGTGCCAAGAAAAACATTACGCATATTGCAAGAATGAAGGTTTTGATTTGAAATTAGTTAGGAGGTATGGTATATGGCTATGTAAAATCGTGGATTATTTGTAATACTAATCCCACTAGAATAAAAAAAAAGTGACAATTTCAAAATTAGTTTGTCACTAGGGTTCAGTCACAGCTTGACAGTAACATTAAGGATATGGAGTCAATTTTCTGCGCTGTTTTTCTGCATATTGCGATGTGCTCTGTGGACTACTTTGAACAAAGCTTCTGCTTTTGAGGGGGCTGCCTCTCCACAATAGTCACGTGAACAGTTTTTCATTTGCAATTACATTGAGGTTGTAATTCCATGCTATGTCGTCTTCATTAGAAAAGGCAGCAGAAGAAATGCTTTTCTACGCTTTTTATTCTCTCCATCTACAACTTGTGCAAATTCAGCACGCTGGGGTGTAAATCAAGTTAGTGATTTAAGATTTAGCTTAAGAATAACATTTGCCATAAGAAGGAAGGGAAAGGATTTGAAAGGGAAGCCTGCATCATCATAAACCTGATCATAATCCGAGTAATTTCAATGGCCTCATGACTGCAAGCGTAACAGAGGTGGGTAACATACTACAAGGTGGAATCTTCTTAAACCAGGTCTACTATTAAAGACTGCGTATCATGAAACTACTAAGAGTGAAAGATGCATCTATTGTCAAACTTACCTCGAAGGAATACAAAATCGAAAAAAATGGGAATTAATTGTCTAGTCTATAAACTAAAATGGTCTATAAACAATCAGTCACCTATCTACAACCAAAACTCAGTTTAGGTTTGAATATATTGATTTTTATTCACTGGGTGGGCACTGTTAAGGGAAAAGAAATGCCAACTACTATCACAGTCAAAGGATGGAGCATTTATCACTGTTTTCTGAATAAGGAGATGACATTTCCTTATTCCCACTCTTATTATTCTTGTACTGCATACTGCTCTTTCAAAATACACATCACCATCAAAGTATGTTAGGGCTGTGCTGTGTATCACTGAATTGCAGGCTCTTGTGCTCCCTTTTTTCCTGTGGGTGTTTTTTTTTCTTTCCCCAAAAAACCTTTTTTTGGACTTCACATGAGAACTGAGAAAGACACCTCGAAATAAGTGTTTAAAAAAATAAATTAAAAATGTCTATTTTTTTTTTAGTTTACCTTAATGACATAAAAATTCCTCAGTATTTGTAAAATGCAATTTCTGATCTGTCCCGTTTTAAAGAATTCAAAAAACAAAGAGCGATACGTTCTCCTTTAAAAGTAATCCCTAGCATTTACAACCAATCAATTCAACAAAGCTTCTTCATTTAATGGCAAAGTTTATTCATTTTTTAACAATTAAAAGACAAAACATTTAAAATTTGCAGTTCAAAACATGCACGTTCACCAAATGCCAGATGACATGTAACACTGCATAGAACTGAACATGTTACTAAAAGAGAACTATTTATAAAACACAGTGCATTTAACATCCAGTTAAAACTAAACCTGAGAAACTACCATAAACACCGAGTCAAAAAAGTCTTCATTCATGCAGCTTCATAATTTCCACAACAGTTTCAGCAGTAATGGCTTAGTGGAGCTGTAAATCCTCACTTTACCTTGAATGCAAATTTTGCTATTACAGACTGACTGCTTTCTGCAGTGGTTCATACATATCAAACACTGAAAATTTTAATGAAAAATTACGTTGAAGTAGAAAAACAATACGAATGCATTTATGGCTTCTATTCTACAATAAAGAAACACCATAAAATATGATTTAAAAAAAAAAAAAAGTTTGTTCTGGTCACAGCTTTGCAATTACAAATCACTCTCTATGGGGAAACACTCTCATTTCAGTTACAAGTATCAACCCTCTAAAGTGCCCAACTTTGCACATCACTGCCCGGATGAGTAGTCCTTATACTCACAAACAGTCCAGTTGAAGCCTATGTGAGTAACGGTTTGAGTAAGCAGGAACCAGGTTTGGAATGCTAAAATATTCCTTTGTTTAATAAAGATCTATTGGTTAACAGCGAGGAAACTTGGGGGAGTGAGGGCAGAGGGGGGGAAGGAGAAACTCATTTGTTGAGTTTTGTTACCAGTGAAAACATCCAGTACCAAGAATGTTGAACTGACAGACTCATTTGCTTACATAGCACTAGCTTCTTGATATATTATCAGCAGACTTTTAACAAAGGCATTAAAAAACAGGGAACAGCAACCACCATGCATTGCTAGAACACAGAAATATTGCCTCATGCAGACAGAATGATAAATTCATCAGAACTACAAGTGCTTTTACACAATACATAAGAAAAAAGGGAAAAAACTTCTCTCTTTAAATTTAACACATATTCCAAATCGCTCATCATTCAAGACTGGTTTAAATGCAACAGAAGTAGTCTTAAGACACTTAACGTGCATCTTTGTAGCAATGAATTTTATGGATACATGTGGACATATAGGCATCTTCAGCTATCTCTCAGTGTTTCAAAATACTTTATTTATCATTTTATACAAATAGAATGACGACTAAGTATAAATCTGTTGAAACTGCTTTGCAAAAATAAGTGTAAAATTAGGAAATGGCAAGAAAAAAGTCCCAATACAAATTATCAGTATGTGTGTTAAAATTTGTTTCCTGCTGCTTGCTCTTTTGCATCATTTATATATATGTATATATTTAAAAATAATCAAGCAACAGTATTTATATAAGATATCTGATTTCTAAGTAGCACTGGTTTGACTTTTTGATGGAAATTTTTAATACTAACTTGTTATGCAGTGCACATAAAACATGGAAAAGTCCATGTGAATTTTATATTTACTAGAAATTTGAATTTTCAAACAATAAGAACAGAGACATTGTTGAGAGAATTTTTGCCTAAGCTGTTTCTTCTTTAAATAAACATCTGCACAATCTCATTATTTTAGGAAAGATATGATGTAATAACAGGATAGTAGTAGATTATATTACTCTGTAATCCACATGAATATAAAGTGCATATTGTATACTTGACCTGATTTTAAAATGGGGATACATAGCTAAGATGATCTTATATTTTATAAAATGGAACTGTATGAGAAATCAAAAAACATAGTTAGAATTCCCACATTTTATTTTTTATTATCTCCATGAAGCAGTATTTTCCAGCCACTAATTACCAGAAAAAGTATGGAGACAGGAGAAAAAACCATCAGAAGGAATAAAAATGAAAAAAAGCTCTTTGTGAAATAGTACTTCAAATTCTGTAAGATGTAAGGATGAAATGCTGTGAGAGAACTATCTTAGAAACCTTAAATTACACTCTAAATTTAGGATCTTAGAGCTGTTTCATGTTGCTTTCTTCCTTTTTAAGATAGTTAAAGTGGGGATATACTGTGTGTTATTTTCCACAAACTATTAACAACGGTGAGAAAGAATTTGATTCATAAGAAAAATAAGAGATCCTGTCATTTTTCATTCTGAATATTTTATGATGTATTCTAGTCCTCATGTCCTTTTTCTGCAAAATCAGCAATTAAACCATTTAGAACAGATAATAATAAATAAAATTACTCATAAAGAGAATATGTATAGATTGAGTCATTTTGTATGATTTAAGTACACTGAAAGATTATAAAGAAGCAACAGTGTCATGGTTAGTTTCAGAAATGTTTTGAAGTTGGTCATTGTCCTTAGATGACAGAAAATAGGGATTCCCATTTTAGGAAAGGGGCATGCCCCCAAATTTTTTCTTGCCTTAGGTCAAGTGATTTGGCCCTCCCATATTGATCCATCTATTTATCTATGCCTGAAATGGCTTTTCTGAAGGCAGTTCTTGTCTGCATGACTGACTGGCAGTACTGTTTCTAGTGGGATACATTCCCTTTGTCCCCGTGTCTTGTGTTTTCTGTTTAAAGATCACTGTGGGGAAAGTGAGAGGAAGACACTGCATAACATGCATATGAAATGCAGACTGCCTTCCCATTGATACGCCTTCCTAAATATGTACTTTCATACAGTACCTTTTGTTGGGCTTTCCGTGTGGATTTGTAAGTTTCTCTTGGAATGGAGCATAAGAAACTTGCATAGTGCAATAAAGTTATATGTTAAGTGTTTAGCTAGATGAAAGGCAAGTAGGCGAAGTTAACCTTTAGTAAGTATATAACTGCCGAAGGAGGGCAGAGAAAAGATGGGATTGGATGGCTTGTTACTTTTGAAAGTGGATGATTTGGAGAGAAAAGAGGAAACTCTTAATTTCACAGATCATTGGGGATGCCATTGTTCTGCTTTTCTGTCTAGTTGATCTTCGTTCAAAGAAAAAAAAATCATTGCTATGTAATGCACAGAAATTTAATTAAAACCTGCTACTAGAGAAAAAATGTATTCCAAATGTAATTATGGTGGCTTTTAAACTCAGAATTAAACATGGACCAAAAAGCTACAAGACTTAACTAAATTCTGAAATTAAAGTAGCTTTCCTTAATTTGAAACCTGATGTTTTTTGGGTGGTAAGATGAGAAATAACCAAGTGTTAACTACTGTAAAGGTAGCACAAAGTTCTCGTTTAACACCTCCCTCTTTTTTTTTTTTTTTTCTTTTTTCCCCTCTCTCCTCCCTTAAACCAGGAGTGTATCCTTTACTGCAGTCACTTCCTCTCCATTTTTCATTAAAGGTGAGAATATATAGCTATTCTGCATGACCAGTAGTTTGTAAAGAGGCTGCTGCAATGTAATTCACACCTTTATAGCAACTGGCTTTAGTGCAAATGAAACAGTACATACCACAAACTAGCAAAGGGCATGCTTTGCTCTCTTATTTCAACGTATGCATTTCAAATAATTTTAGTATAAAAATGTTGAAAATTGAATTAATTTTAAAAAATAAGTTAAAAGAAAATTTCTTTTGAACCTACAGTATAAGCAGCTACAACTAAGCATTGCAAAAACAACTGAAGTTTGCTAGAGGGAAGTAAGGCAGAGCAATTCTTAAAAATTGAACAAAATACTACTTGTACTCAACTTTACAAGGTGGCAGCCATTTTCAACAAATGCAATACTAAAAGAACATACGGGAAAAACTCGTATAAGGCCAAGGGTGCAAAGACTTGCAGTTTTGAAAGCAAATGCCACAAAGGCCACTCAAATTAGACTCACTGTACTGTAAATCTTTCTCCTCAAGTGCGGAGACTCAAGCATGCAGTTCTCAGATCAGGACTGGAGTTAATTTCCTTTCAAATTATTTCTAACAACAGAAAAGATTTATGTAACTTCTTTGGCAAACGTTTTTAGGTTAGTTTGACACAAACATGTATAAATATCTTGACAAAAAAAGGGGGGGGGGAAAGGTTAATTTTCTCAAAGGTTAATTAACACCATTACGATGCTATTTTTTCAGCACTTCATGAAATCAAAGGCTTGTTATCAACTGTATTTAAATACATTAACACTTAAAAACCTTCACAGATGCTAATGGCCTGCCAATGTAAAGTATGTTTAGCGATCTGACCATTGCCTTCCGACTATATGGTCGGTATTGATTCAACTTCATTGTAAAATAAGCAAGCTGGCAAGATACAAGGTAAATTCCAATCCGTTTACAAAGGCTAAGCAAATAGTTGTTAAAAAATTTGGAGATGGTGTGTTACAGTATAGTTGCACAGTGCTTATGTCTACTGAATACACAAATCCAAACTTTATGGAACAAGACCATCATAGATCTTTAAATGTCTGATAACTGGGCCATGGTGGCAGCTCCCAGCAAAGATCTAGTAGTCTGTCTCACATAAGTAACTAATAAGGCCTAAATCTCCAGCTGTGCTCCTTCACCATTCCTCAGGCCTTTGTTTTGTGGTATCGTAAGCTCTTATTACTTCAGACTGGGAAACAATTCCATTTTCATCTTGAGAGAAGGCGTAGCCATCTGCAGATATAAACCAGAAACCAATTACATCTTGACCAGATTTGGTTTTTCTTAAAGCTTTAATAAAAACAACTTAACAAAGGTCAATAGAGGGGAATAGACCTCTTTTCAGCAATTAGCAGGTAGAAAACCCATGACCTATCTTACATAATTTTGACGTTATAAAATAGCAGAAAGAACTTTATGTGGCATCTTAAGAATGAAGAGAACACTACCAACAGACAAAGAACGTGGTCTACTGTGTTTAGGATACTGGATCTTTACTATAAACAAATGCAGTGAAAGGTAGAACTTCACTTTTATGTTATAAATGGATATTAATTTTTATTTGTAGGTGAACACTTACGAAGCAAGTTTTGCTGCAGAGAGTCAGAGCGATACAAGTTCACATGGTTCTTCTTAAAAACATTCTTCAGTAGTTGTGCTCTTTCAGTTAAGCTAAAAAGAAAGTGGACATGTGTGAAAAATGTTTACTTACTAATTACAGTATCCCTTTATCTTTGAGTCTGTTAAATGGGAATTAATTATTAAATGAAATGTGTCCATTCTCCTTTTTCAATTGTGCCTGTACTATTTATTAAGATGATTAAAAACATGTGGAAGAACAGATTATGAAGTTCAGATAGTTATTAATGTTTTTACTCATCACAGGACAGGCAAAATATCTGTTTCAAGCACTGTTGTGTGCTGACAAAACAAATAAATGAATAATGTGAACATTTGAGTGTGAATCCTCTAGAAACGTGTGGTGTAAAGGGAAGGCACTGGCTTCCTTAATGTAGCATGGCCTGATTAGTGCCAGGCTGAATTAGTCTTTCTTTTTTCTTACGTAAGAAAGTGCTTTTAGCCTCTACTGACACAGTAGCCCAAAGGGATGGGAAAAGAAGACGGAGAAAAGGTCACATCCATGGCCATCAGCTGTGTGTACAAAACCATAATGCTCTAATGAAAAGCATTCTAGCAAGATGCGTTCCCCATGAAACTCTAGAAGGGGATGGAACAGCTCATTCTGGAGGTCATCTCTTCAGCATGTGGGGGAAAAAAAGGTTATCAGAGTACACAGCATGGATTCATCATGGGGAAATCCTGCTTAATTAAGCTGATAGCCTTCTATGATAGCATGACTGGCTGGATAGATGAGGGGAGAGCAGTGGATGTTGTCTACCTTGACTTCATCAAGGCTTTTGACACTGTCTCCCATAACATCCTCACAGGTAAACTCAGGAAGTGTGGGTTAGACGACTGAACTGTGAGGTGGGCTGAGAACTGGCTGAACAACAGAGCTCAGAGTGATCAGCTGTGCAGAGTCTAGTTGGAGTCCTGCAGCTAGTGGTGTTCCTCAGGGGTCAGTACTGGGTCCAGTCTTGTTCAACATATTCATCAATGACCTGGATGAAGGGACAGAGTGTACCCTCAGCAAACTTGCTCATGACACCAAACTGTGGGGAGTCACTGACACACCAGAAGGCTGTGATGCTATTCAGTGAGACCTGGACAGGCTGGATGGAGATCTGGGTGGAGGGGAACCTAATGAAGTTCAACAAGGGCAAGTATAGAGTCCTGCACCTGGGGAGGAATAAGCCCATGCACCAGTACAGGTTAGGGATTGAATTGCCTGAAAGCAGCTCCACGGAGAAAGACCTGGGAGTCCTGGTGGACAACAGGTTAATCATGAGCCAGCAGTGCGCTCTTGTAGACAAGAAGGCCAATGGTATCCTGTGGTGCACTGAGTGTGACTGGCAGGTCAAGGAATGTTCTCCTCCCTCTCTGCTCTGCCCTGGTAGAGGCCACATCTGGAGTACTGTGTCCAGCTTTGGGCTCCCCAGTTCAAGAGAGACAGGGAACTACTGAGGAGAGAGTCTGGTGAAGGGCTACAAAGACGATTAAGGGACTAGAACATCTCTCTTACAAGGAAAAGCTGAGATACCTGAGCCTCTTTAACCTGAAGAAGAGAAGACTGAGATGGGATCTTATAAATATCTAAATGGTGGGTGTTGAGAGGATGGGACAGACTCTTTTCAGTGGTGTCCAGTGATAGGACAAGGGGCAACGGACACAAACTGGAACACATCAAGTTCCACCTAAACATAAGGAGAAACTTTTTACTGTGAGGGGTGGTGGACAGAGCACTGGAAACAGGCTGTTCAGAGAGGTTCTAGAGTCTCCTTGGGAGATGTTAAAAACTTGCCTGGATGCAGTCCTGGGCAACCTGCTCTAGGTGAACCTGCTTTGGCAGGGGGCTTGGACTACATGATCTCTAGAGGTCCCTTCCAACCCCTACCATTCTGTGATTCTGATGTTTTTCTGGAGATCATACTCAAACAACAGACTACTTTTACTACTAGAGATTGGTCACTTCGGCACATCTCCTTCCTTCTCAGCAGTACTGAGTCTGTTGTGTTATGTGTTTATTGCGATTGAATGTGAGCCATGTGATTCTCCATTTAAGCCCAAGTAGAAAACAGGAGTATTAAACAGTTTCTAAACTGAGGCTGAAGCATGAGCTGAATGCTGCAAACTAGAGTAAATGAAGTAGTGAACATGTCACGTTTCCTTACCATGCATCTTTCTTAAAGTTCTCTCAAATGGGATCCTACATTACTAAATAAATAACAACAGACTAGTCATAGCTCAGAAACCTTTCAAAATCTGACAATTGTCATAACATATTAAAGATATGTAAGGGAATATATTAAAAACCACTCTCACAAACCCTTCAAGTTCTTCCTCTAATCTGATATTCACTCTGAATTAGAGCTTGTTTCAGAGAAATACCAACCTATCATTTAATCATTTCCAATGCTGAAAAATCCAGCTCCTTGCCATTTGAGCTAGCCTAAAAAGTAGTTCACTTAGAAAAAAAGAAAAGTATCTCATGTTTAATCTGAGTATATAGTGATTTGATTTTGTTCTAGTTTTGCTAGATTATCAAAGTTGTCTCTTGCATAAGGATGTAGGAAGTATAACGCATATCACGTACTAACATTACTGAGTTTTGATCAAATTACTTTTCATTATTATTGTTAACTAGCTCAACAGACTTAATAAGGAATGAAGGAATAAGGAATAAAACTAGATTGCTTCTCTTGCTAGATTAGTATTCAAACCATTAAATTAGAAATGCTCATTCTTTCTTCAGTGAGTATATACTACTTATACATGAAGCTGAACCATTGTCTTAAACTGGAGAGACTAATGGTCAGTCTCCCCTTTTTGTTCCCCTCCAGTCTGGTGCTCAAAGCACATAGCAGGTGGCACTTTTAAGTTGGAAGAGGGAAATAAGTCCATTATTCCCACACCTATAGAAGAACGCTAACTGCAAAATCTACAGGGTAAAGGGACAGGCAGGGGAAACTGCTTCTGTGGCCATGTTTTGAATTAAAAGATGGAATGAAACTTACTTGCAAAAAAGGAATTAAGTAGCAGTTCCAGGAAAGCAGTTGGCATCTACTGACTGAATCAAGAATGGAGAGTCTGAAATACTGAGACACACCTTACTCTCAGAGTTTTCATAAACTAGCTCTTTGGAGACTTTTTTTATTGTTGTTGTTTGTTTTGTTAATAATTCTTTTCATCCTAATTGATCCTCTAGGCTGTGTAGGAGCCTTGTTTTATAGTTCAGAGCTACAAACTGTTGAAGAGACACGACCAATAAAAAAATAGGGACTTATGCCACAAGGGTAAATAGAGTGGACAAATAAGCATCTTCATATAAGATGGGAAGTCAAAGAAGTGGAAGGCCATGCAAATACTTAGATACAGTTATCAGCTGTATCTCCTTTGCAATACATCTGAAAAACCCTTCTTGTGAGTTGAAATCAGCAAATTTCTATGAAATTTCTGGTTTTGACAGGTGGTATTTTCTAATAAAAAATTATTTTATTAAAAACACAGCAGGCCTATTCTAGCATCTTTGGTACCATTGCTATTCTGTGCTTGTGTTCCAGAATGATATGTTCAGATTGCTTAAATGCTAAGCACTGAAAATACTACCTTAAGTTTTACAGGAACACGAAGCATGCACATTTCTTAGCTTATGTATAATGAAGTTGCCACTGCACAGATCTGATTGATGGCACAGAAAATACAAATAAAGCAGAAAATACATTTGGGAAAAGTGCTTCCAGCTATTCAGGTATTAAATTCTGTTCTATTTCTATACCTGAAGAAATACTGCATTTTTTTTTATTTGTTTTTTTATTATAAATCACCCTGTTGCCATTCAAAAGCATATTTAAAATTCTACATGCTAAGTCAAGGAAACATAGTTTCATAATTAAACAATGAAAAATCATAGTAACTAAATGCCTATACTCACTATGTGTACCAATATGGACAAGCAGAATCTTAACTGTTTTTGAACATGAATGTATAAATGTATAGGCAATTAAACTATTTTACAGAAAATTACTACATTATATATTTCTGACCAACCGCTTAGCTGGGTCTAAAAAGAATGTCCAAGAGGAGTGAATGAAAAATAATGACTACATGAAGCAGCATTTCCAGTATATATCTATAAGGATGTTTCCACAAGTCTGGGATGTTATTCATGCTATTGTTAGTCTATATAGTATTCAGCCCAGTAAAAATATTTTTGTACTAAATATTACCATTGTTTCTGCTGAAGCATTATATACAAGGTATCAGAGAAACTGGTTTTGAACAATGGTTTATATATAAAATGCATCCTTTTACCTTAGTCATTTCAATTTTAAGTACAAATGGCTTTAGGGCATTTCAATTACAATGGCGCTTGTGATAGAAATCATACTTTTTGTGGCACAAATCTGTTAATCCACTGAAGCTGGTCTATTATTTATGCTACCAAGGCACCCTCAAGTCACAGCATTCCAACAGGAAACTTTCTGTTGGAAAGTGACCATGAAAAATTTGCATCTTCTTGTTCAAGATACATTCTTACTTAACTGAAAAATATGTGTGATAAAACCAATTTCAACATGTTGCTTACAGAAGAATAGAATAAGAGTATTTTTAGACAGTTTTGGGGGAAAGAATCTGACTATACATCCTTATACACACTAAACCATCTCGATATGATAGGAATGCTCTTCCTGAGCCCTCAATGGTAGCAATTTAAAAATATTTTCAAATCAGGACAGAAGGAATACAAGGGATGACAGATTTTTAAGATTATATTAGCACATCCTACTTTCAAAGCATAGGTTAAAATACAGTAAAGATCTTTGGAGTACAGTATTTTAAATCACTTCAATGTAAATGACAATTTTTTATCCCAATTTTAAGAAAACATCTGAAAGCACAAATTCAGAATTTAAATAGAAGATTCCCATCCTAAGATTGTTTGATAGGAAAACATCAAAAGGTAAAGCCTTACAATCTTAGTTGTATTTAAATGCATGCAATATCAGGTCAACAGAGTTCTAAAAATCTGCAACAAATATATTCTAGCTGAAAAAACAGCCATAAAAATTAACACTAACATACCTCTAATTAAACATACAGATACTGTCTGATTACAGCATCTAGCCAGTAGCATAATCCTGACCTGTTATCCGTGGAAGCTAAGCCTCTTATTCTGTGTTGCAGTATTTTTAAGATTGGAATGGACAGAGTGGAAAAGTTCCCGAGTTATCTTTCTCAGTATTCCAAGTTACTTCTTAATCAAACAGTGATTTATATCTTCTTAGGTTATTTTAGCATTTCATGAGAACAAATCCTTTCTGCTGCAACATAGTAAGTTACTTCCAGAGGAATGCACACTGGAAAAATGTAATTTGGTGTTGAAGAATACTTTGTAAGTTTTTCAAAAATAACTATTTGTTCTTGCCTGAAAAGCACTACAACTCAAGAACAGAAGAGCCTCATGCACATATTTAAAACAGGTGTAGAGGACATTCCTTACCAATTTAACTACTTACTCTGCACAGGCAATTAGTTAATCCAGTCTTCTGCAAATCAGGAGACACAAAATTGTTTACAATAATTCAATCAAATTTCAAAAAGTAAGCCTGTTCATCAGACCCTTTCTTTAACAAAGAATACTTACTTAATAAAGGGCAAAGTTTTTGCTGTATTACCTGAATTAAGATATAATTAAAAAAATATAAAAAATCATGGAGGTGGTAAATCCTTAAGAGATATTAAGATGTCTAACATCCATTGATTTGCATGTTAGGTAGCAGCTTGCGTACTTCAAAGAATACAGGTCTAAAAAGAACACCGTAGAGAAGGAATGGATCTAAGAAAGACATTCTGTGAGGTAACTAAAGCACTTTCATGAAGCCCTTCTAATTAATGAATTGTGGGATAAAAAGATAATTATAAAACTAATGGTGAAAACACCAAGTTCCTTTAACCTAAATAATAAGGGATTTGGAAGACATTCTGTAGAATGAAGGTAGAGCATACTGCTACATAAAAGTAGTTAAATCTGGGAATACAAGAGAAGTCTTGGGAATGCAAGTATGGTACGCTAAAAATATACATTACCTTACTTTCTTCTACATCCACAAGATGCTCACCTCTTAGCACTGTCTAGTACTAATGGCTGCTTTCTCTAATTCATTCTTTTACAACTTTTGCTCTTTGCTAAAGATCACACAGCATAGATTGCTTCTGGCTCAAACTGGGGACAGTACATTGATACATGAGTTGGTTAATTCAGAGGAAGATCTTGCCCTGAAGCTGTCTAAATAAGCTCTTCCACTGGAAAAAGGCATTCATAATAGTCTATTTAGACCCCCCTTAAAGGTAAGAGACTCTTGCAACCACTAGTTGGGTCTTGCAGTGATGAAGGAAAGTATGCTTGATGCTGGAATTGTCATCAATTAGAGGATTTTGCAGTACTTCCAGTATGAAGCTGCTGTCACAATGACAGCACATAGAGCCTGATGGGAGATGCTACACAGGTATGTGCTCCTATGTAGCCCACCACACTAGAACTGGCTGTTCCATGGGTGGTGGGATGAGCTTCCAGGACTCACAGTACCTCTCCTAGTACTTGTCTATGATACCATCATGAGAGAGAATACATTCCTGTGAAAATAATTTCTAGGAAAAGTAGAAGCAAACATTCACACAAGCTGGATATTCCACCCATTAGAAGTGGTGGTCATCACCCTGATACCAATGTTATTTGGTCTCAGTCTGGGAAATACTAGTAAGCTGATTATCACAGAACTAGAGAAGGGATACAGTAAGTTTGGAGGGAAAAGGGAAAGTAAGTATTTTTATGAAGAAAAGGAGCTTCCTGAAAATTGAACCTACAAAAAAAGAAGTCTCCGAGTTGTTTTTCTTTTCCTCAGGTCTCTTTCCATGCATACCTTGGTAGGAAAAAAGCCTTCTTGCCTAAGCCCTTTGCCATGAAGATACTGAAAAAAAAATTTAAAAAAAGCAGTCCAAAGGCAAGAACAGGAAAATCACGTTCTGGCTTTTTTTTAGATGCTACTGAAACAAAGACGAGGAAAGAAAGCTCTAGCTCAGCCAAATGGCACTAATGAAACTGGAAGAGAAGGAGAGTGGGGCTTTGTCTTCTCATACGCTCTTTCACCAAGTGCTTGCTATGAGTTCAGCTAAGGTTAAAAAGTCTTTAAGTATTTTAGTAAGCGCACACCTTTACTCTGAGTTTACATACAGAAGTTGCCCAAATATTCAGTTTTACCTTCTCCCTTTTCAAATTACTTACCTGACCCATGAAGAAAGATGTAACAAGGGAATTTCTGTGGAGTCTTAAGTTTAACCGAGATGAGGTAAGAAATAATTTTGTCAAATTCGTTTGCTTTGGACCGGCATCAGATAAAAAGTCAGCTTGTTCTATTCAATTTCAGCAAATCCTAGACAGCATCTTTACAGATGACTTTTGTCTGCATGGGTTTTGAAACATAACCTTTTGTCTTTGATACGTGTATAAGGCTGAAAATATTTAGCTGCAACGATCTACTGATTTTCACAGTACCTCTTGCCATGCACAAGTGCCCCAGGATCCTCAGACTTTGCTTCCAATTCCTGAACTTCGTCTACCAGTGTCTTAAAAGTAGCTCTCTTTATTCTGTAAGTAATACAAAATACTGCCAGATTTACTCTTCTTGAAAGTAGAAGAACAGATTGTTTTAACACTTATATAAACATTCAATTTATGAATCCATTTTCACAGATGACTTACAATTAAGCTTTTCAAGAAGAAATATTATAAAGCAAGTCTAAATAATATAGTTTATCACCTGTTCTTGCAAATTAGAAACAACAAATATTTATAAAAAAGTAACTGCAATTATTGAAATATTTAAAATACTAGTAACACTTGTAATAAAGTTTGTCAAAATCAAACAAGCTGAAAAATAATTCTATATAATCACCAGAGCTGATCTGAATTTGCTTTTCTTACATTAGTAATTAAAACACACATTTAAAAGTCAGTACTTTCTTCTATAAACCTTGGCATTTCTGTACTCACACTTTGTATACTACGTCAAGAAGTAAAGCTGTCATAGGAATACATAGAAGTCCCATCCAAAACACTCCAGAGCTGAACATCATAGCTGCCTGGAGGAGAAAAAAACCAAACACCACAAAATGTGATGATGTTATGTCAAGATCTAGGAAAAAAACCCCTTAAAAATATCAATTACTTGGTGAAGGCTAACAAAACTAAATTTAAATGAACCATTCTGGACTCTCTAATGTGAAATAAAACCTTAACTCCTTTTTAAAAATCCCCTGAGTTGCTACAGAAATCCAGTAGATAGTAAGCACTAAATCGTGTTAAGAAGCTGGTGGAAAGATCGGACTGTTTAGCTCTTCGAGAGAGGGGGGAAATCTACCCCTCCACAATGCTGCTCTATAGGGTTTTGCTGACTGTGGACATGTTCATTAACATCAGATTTATCAGATATCCACCTACCCCCTTGCATGTTATGAGTACAATTTCTTATTTGCAATCAACCCTGACAGGATATAACGGTTTCTGACCCTTCCGATGGACACCGGACACTGTTACAACCATTCTGCAATATAATTTGGATCAAAGTTATCTCCAACAGAACTCACGGTACCACAGCTCCCACACTGCCACAGATCTCTGTTTTACAAACTGCTTAAAATTGAGAACTAAGAAAACAACTAATTACATAATTATGGAAGTATGCAACATATTGTTAAGATCTAACATGTTAACACACGGTGAAATATTTGCAAGCAAGGTCATTGCTTTTAGCTGTGCGTTTGCTTTTTTATACACTGGTTTACATTAATACAGGGAAATTTCTTCTGTTTATAACTTAACTTGGTCTGTAAACATACTAAAAACTAAACCACACTAAGCACATTAAAAAGCCAAAACAAACATCACAATGTACGGACATTAAAGGAAAAAAAAACAACCCAACCTTCAATCTATCCTTGCAATTCATGCCCAAATATCTACATCAATAATATTATGGACGCAAGGAATACGATAAATACTTAATGAAGCATATTACTGAAATACTGTTTTGCTGTCAGTATTAAAAATACCTTTGTAATGTAATTAGATTGCACAGAGATTGAAAGTAACAGTGCTACACAACGATATCCTTTCAAATCCTTTACATCATTACTTGAAGAGCAATTCCTTTCAAAGGTTAAACCTCTATATATAACTAAACAAAAAAAAAAACCCTAAAATTTTTCTAATATTAATTAGTAGACATTGCAGGTAGCTTTCAGTAGCTAATATCTGAATGCAAATACCTGATCATTTCAGAAGTATACTTGAAATGTTCATGTGTAGAATGGAAGTGAATTATACTCAAAAAAGAAATTTCATTTGCATCTAAGTAAAAAGTTCTATTTACCTTGTTTTTGTATCCAAATTCCTACTGACATTGATTCTTTGGAAAACATCAGAATGCATTTGAACTGAATATTTGATAAACTTTCCACAGCTATGTTAAAAGGACACAGATATAGCCCTGAGATTCTAGTAATTATTTCTGCCAACAGCTGTCAGCAAAGGTGTAAACACTGAGCTGTGACAGGTTCAAAATAAAACAATTGACATTTTCAGTGGAAGAGCGGGGAAAAAAAAAGAAGAAGAAAATTTTATATCAGGAAGCGGAAAAAAATGTATTAGCACAGACACTTTAAAAGCAAAACATGACTTTTGACATACTTGATGAAATACTAATTTCCTAAAACAGCAGCTAATAGGAAACACCTATCACAACTACATTTTGCAAGGTATCTATAATTAAGTAGCAATTAGAGAGACAGAGTTTCCTAAAAACCAAGAAAAAGCGTAAAAAATACAACTTGAAGTAATGACGATTCTTGCTTCCTTTTATTAACAGCATTTTTTAATTTCTAAGAATGTAGCAAAGAGCTGTCCTTGTGTTAGCCACCCTGTATTAAATGTTTGCTGGTGAAACAGCAAAAGTGATAATGTAGGTCTTAGGATGTTAATTCTGACCATTGTAATGCTAACTATGAATGAAGGAACAACTGGCGCCTACTATTCAGTCCATCCAGCCTTTGGCTTTACAAATGAACAACATGAATTGAGGAAAAAAAAAGAAAGTTTTTCTGCGTCATATTTGAAAGGCTGTCAGATTTTTTTTTTTTCTTTTACAGAGTTAATCCAAACCTAAAAGATTTAAAGCCGACATTCGCATTAAAGACAGAGGGCCTCTTTGTATTTTTTGGACGAAGAGGGGAAAAAATAAAATCCCACAGAGGTATTTCCTTCCTTTCTGTACAAGAAAGCTCCCCCCTCACTCTGTAGAAAACATTTTTGTCTCTAACTTTTCACATCTCTCTACACATAGGCAGGTCATCTGGGAAATGGCAAACCAATCCTTTTCAGACAATGGCACTAACAGGAGCAGCCTGTTCTGGGGACGGACTCTGGCTGCCTCTGTTCGTGGTTTACAAATTGTTCCTAATGTGAGAGATTTGTGGTCTATGCCAAGTTTTCCCCCTTTAGGCCTTGTGAAACCAAATGGAATCTGCCACAAAAGTGGCTCCCAGGGGAATTCAGAAGTAATCCAAAATGAGAGCTGGGAAGCCTAGTTTATTGTAGGACTTGCAAATCCTGAACGCAGGATAAAAAATTTGTCGTCTGTGGAGCTCATGCTCAACATTAGGACTTTCTAAAGTGAACTTATATTGTTTAATAAGTGAATTGTACAGATTTTTATATAAGTTCTTATATTTTAAAAAGAATGAAAACATTAAGAATTACTGCCTTTCATGGCTTAGCGGCAGATTAGAAATCCTGGCTGCAAAAGATTTTTAATGCACTGATAAACTGTTAAGAAATTACATGCCAAAACGACAGAGAATATTCTCCTTTTCTTCACTATGAACAAAATATTCTATGTTCTGCTGAAACAGCTAGCTCAGATTTTAAAAAGCTTTCTAAAAGTAACGAAAGAAAGATGAAAATAACAGTAAAATTCTTGCTGCTGAAAAGCTTGTAAAGACCATTTCAGTTGATCTATTTCAGGTATCATCCAGGTACATATCCTCTCCTTATAAACTACAGAATTATTAAAATAATACCTCCTCAACACCACCAAACCAGCTACAGTTTCTCCTCTCAGCAACCCAGAGACAACCTCACTGATTTCACTTATCTAATGTCATGCCAAAGTACTTGCTGTTGTAACATTAAAACAGATCTTAACTCCCAGTGCAGTGAAGTTCCAATAAGTGAGTTCTCATAATGCCTCTAGCCTTCCTTTGCTATTTAAGAGTTTAAAAACCATCTCATAGGTCCTGTTAATTAAGAACTAAGTAGGAACCCTGCTTATTAGGTATATTAAAAAGGGAGTTCCTCTGTTTTCTGCAAATAACAAAACAAAGTCTTACTGGTATACAATAAATGGTAAGAGGTACTGAAACAGAGGGAATACCAGCCTATAAATTCTTAATGGAGCAAATGTCTTATGAGACAAGAAAAATGAGTAAAGACAGACTAAGGAACATGCTTTTATGTTTTCACTAGCTCTTATTTTCTTCAGCTAAGGATACTACCAGTCCATTGCAAGATAACCGATTTTCTCACTGCAAATAGGTATGAAGGATAGACTGTATCCCGCAGAACGATATTGTATTTATATAATTAAGACCATAACCTTAAATAATATTACAAAAACACATACATACAAAAGCTTACAAATGCATATACGGGCTGTAAATCCTAAAGCTTCAAGAAGTACCTCTGTGGTGCCAGAGAGCAATACAGATAGAATAAATAGAGACTTAGGTCTGTCCTTAGGTCAGTCCCTTATTTCAGGGAATATTTTAAGTAGCCATTGGAATACACATCTTGCATTTTCCTAGAGAGTACCTTAATCACTCAGGCTGAGCAAAAGCCAGCACATTGTCTCTTCAGATCCAAGTAAATATTTGATTATTCCATACAAAGTGGAACAGCAGAAGACACGGTTCTTTGTTCTGTCACCCTTTCAGCAGAAAACTTTACCCCGAAAGCTGTACCCTGAAAGTACAGAGAAACTTAAATCTGGCTTTAGGGTAACATTCATTTGGGATGAATATTCAAGTATTTAATTGTTGGATAAACAGGTAACTTAAAAAATACAGGTGATAAGGGTCTAACTGTGGGATGTAGCCCAGGTCTGTGAATCATCAAGTTAGCACTTATCTCTAACTACAGTATGGCATTTGAGCCCAGAAAGGGATGAAATGCAAGACTACATGTTATTACATGTTCTGGTGACTAGCTTAGAGTGGTTGCTCATTTTCACTTTGTAAATTAAGTTCACAGGCATTGAATTCCTTCCTTGCATTTTATGAAAGCCTAAGTTACCTCACGAGATATTTCACATTTGGAAAAATAACACTGAACAAACCAGCAACAAATCCTGGTACCAGGTATAGCTCTTACGAAGAGGAATTATCATCTCACTCTGTTAACTTTAGACAGAAAGAGTGATGGAAGTGCTGTCAAAGATAAAAAGCAGGGAAAGAGTAAAGAAAAAATGCTTCACAATAAATATTAATACCTAGAATAAAAGCTGGAGAGGAGAATTACACACCAACAAGAAAAAGCTTTCTCAAGAACTAGGAAGAAAAGAAGGTTCTGTTAGTAAAACTTGGCCTAACATGGTTGCACTACAGCTTGAACTAGCATACCTGAAAAATAAGCTTTAGGAAATGAAAGAGAATTACCCACCTAGATTTGAAATTTGACAAACTAGAAAATGTTTGTGAGATTTATCACGTCACTTTTAATTGTGCTTGTAATCACAGAACACTAGTTATTCTGCAAGAAATGGCTAGACTGTCCTCTTTTGCCTTGGAGTAAAAGTGTCACATAGAAACCTATCTGAGTTGATTCAAAGGTGACATAAGAAATAGCATTTTGCAAAGGAGATGTAGAGCCATGAGAAGATGAGTTCTGGTAGTTCTACAGACTTCGCTGCTGGGATAGAGGTTGTCTGCCTTGCAATAGGTGTAAGAGGAAGGAGCCCAGGAAACACTGAGTTTCACTAGGATTTGTACGGAACTGAAGTCATTCTTTGTTACTGTGCATCAGGACAGAAAGTTGCTATGGAGAAAGATGGCAGCTGAATATCATTAATTATTTTAAGTGCTGTATGCATAACTACCACAGGAATGTGTACTGCATTTGATTCATAATATTTTAAACAGAAAAAAACCTTAACTTTTGTTTACAAAGGAGACAGGTAACAATATACTGAGGGAAAGAAATCAGTTAAATGCTGATACTTTAAAGAGACTAACCAATAGAAAGGAAGAATGTTAGAAGTATCATACTACCAAGACAGATCATCATAAGTAGAAAAGGTAAATCTGGTAGCTCAAAGATCAGCTCTGCTGTTTCGCTTTGTAACTGTGTAGTTCAAGAACAAGAATGGATATGTAACTACTGAATATGGAATAGGATCTATGAAGTGCTCTGAGAATATTAGACTGGCTAACAAGCATCTAGTATTAGACTAAGTTAGTTAAACTCTGAAGGTCTGAGGACTCGAAAACTACCAAATCAGAATTAAGTGGGAAAAGAAAAAATCCTTATGAAAATATTTTGGATTCCTGAAGGTGACAGACTAAAAGCAAACTTTATATTTAAAGAACTGAGTAAGCTACAGTATCTTAGTATCAGAATGGCAACATAATTTTAAGGTCTCAGATGAGGACAAATGACTAGAGTGGATGTGTGCTACAGGATGAATTCTGATTCACTTTAAAAAAAAAATCTTCACTAAATCATTGAGTTCTTTTATGAAGTAATAATATTCTTCACAAACATACACTGAAACATATTACTTCTCTAAACAAGACATTCACATAGGTATAGAGAGGAAGCAAGATACAGATTACTGACTATTATCCTGTAAAGACTCACAGGTCTATAAAAGACAAACTGGGGAAAAATTGGAGAGGAATGAAAATGTGCTAAAAAGATGGGAAAATGTCTATAAGGGCCTTTTGCTGAGAACAGGCTTGAAAAAGTCTGGAACTATGAAGGAAGACCGTAACTTTTGCTGTTTAATTATTTCAATGTTCTTGAAAACTTATTTCAAATGTGCTCTGTAAATAAGCAATACTCCCTCAATAAAAAAGTACTACACCAACTACTCCCCTGAAAATGAAGACCCAGAATTTTGGCTAATATTTTAATCCCAATTGGTAATAAACAGTGAAATGGGAAAAAAAAATTAAAAAAAATACTGGCTAACTCAGTGTAACTACCCCAGATATTATCCATTTAGAAATGGGTATTTTCCACAAGTTTTATGAGAAGTAACAATTGAGAGACTTTGATATTTGTTACAATATAAAGCTCAAGGCAATTTTTAGAAATACAGATTGTTAACAGAGTTATCTGACAGGTTCCCTTAAAAGCATGGCACAGTACTTCTCTTGTTTTGTTGAAGAACACAGAAAGAATCATTACTTTTCAAATTCTAGGGGCATTACTTATAACTCCTCCTGCTAACATTGAGGAAAAGTATCACAGCAATTTTCTTAAATATAAGGCTACTTGAATTTATTTATTATGCTGTATTTTGCAAAAGTTATTAAAGTAACACTTGTCTGTTTTTAAAAATGCAAAGACTAGTATCCATTAATAGCATCTTTTACAGTGGGAGGGACACCACAGCAGGACATAAGCTGTAAGATCCTCATTAAGAAGCTATTGATGTATGTATGAGTTGGATGAACAGACAGTGAGGTAGACTGAAAACTGTCTGAATGGCTGGGTCCAGAGGGTGGTGATCAATGGCAGAAAGTCTGGCTGAAGACCAGTAACTGTGTACTCCAGGGGTCAAGACTGCAGCCTCGTCCTGTTTAACGTTTTCATTAACGATCCGGATGATGATGTAGAGTGTACCCTCAAGAAGCTTGCTAGTGTCACAAAATGGGGAGTGGTGGATGCACCAGAGGGTTGTGTTGCCATCCAGAGAGATCTCAACAGGCTGGAGAAATGGGCTGACAAGTACCTCATGCAGCTGAGCAAGTAAAAGCGCGAAGTCCTGCACCTTAAGAGGAAAAATTCCATGTTCCGATACATGCTGAGGGACACAAAGCTGGAAAGGAGCTTTGCAGAAAGGACTTGGGGATCCTGGTGAACACCACTTTAAACATGAGCCAGCAACGTACCCTTGCAGCAAAGAAGGTGAGTTGTACCTTTGGCTTTATTAGACAAAGTATTGCCAGCAGAGGTTGAGGGAGGTCTCCTCTACTCAGCACTGAGGAGGTCACACCTGGAAAAGTGTCCTGTTTTGGGCTTCCGGACATGGACATATTGGAGACAGTCCAACTAAGACCCACGAAGATGATGAAGGGCCTGTAATACCTCTCTTATGGGGGGAAAGGTTGAAAGATAAGGACTATCTAGTTTAGAGAAGAGAATGGTCAGGGAGGATTTTATCAAAGAAATAGACTCCTGAAGGGAAGGTGTAAAGATGACTAAGTCAGGCTCTTTCCAGTGGTGCCCTATGACAAGACAAGAGCCAATGAGCACAAACTGAAACATGGGAAGCTCCATCTGAACATCAGGAAATGCTTTTTACTGTGAAAGTGACCAAACACTGACACAAGTTGTCCAGAGAGAATGTGAAGTTTCCATCCCCGCTGATATTCAAAAGCCATCTAGACATGGTCCTGGTCAACTTTCTCTAGCTGGTGGGTGGGTTGGACCAGATGACCTCCAGATGTCCATTCCAACCTCATGAATTTAGTAATTGTATACTAGTCTGAATACTGACTTTGCTGTCCATTAGACTAAACCAAAGTCCCCCTTTCAGATCAGACTTCAGATAAAAATCTCCCCAGAGAAGACCAGTTCATTAGAAATTTAAGTATCTGGGCAACTAAATTTTTAAAAAGGTTTGCTTGTTTTTTGTATGTATAAAAAAAAAATTAAAAAAATATAAGGGGATTAAAAGCTGTCTATCTAGCATTTTAACAAGCACAATTCCATGTAAGCTGGTTATGTGGAATAACACAGAAGGAAATAATATTTAAGAAACTAATACTGTTAATACAGTATATTCTAATACATCTTTTCTCCATGGTGCAGCTAAATCATCCAACAAGGACTATCATTGTTTTTCACAAAGATTCTGCAAGCCTCAATCAAATGATCCAAAATTCTGTAAAATACACGCTTTCCTCAACTTCAATTTCCGCCAGTAGTTTTATAGATCCCCTGGGTCAGACAGAGCAGAAACAGATGGTGCTCTGGAGAACATTACAGTGCATTATCTACAGTATCCCAATAAATCAAAAAGTTCTGCATATATTGAACTTTTGCTTTTAATCTCAATGTCATACTCATTCCAGTAAGTGTTGTAATTTTAAGCTAACATTAATCAGGTAGGTGTGGGAAAAAAAAAAAAAAAGCCCAGGAACTTGGAGCACACTACAAGTAAATAAACTCAACAGTCAGGAGTTATACTAGTATGAGATACACAACAGGTATGTTTATTTTTCCCACCTCTCAATTTGGTTTTCAACTCAAATCACAATCATATTTATTCAAGAAAGAGATAACCATACCAGCTTAGAAATATTTTAAAATATTAAAAAATCAGTCTGCTTTTAAGTGGCATTAAGAAGAAGATCTGAATTGCAAGGATGGAATCATTAATAGAAAGGTTTGAGCAGCTTTATATTCTACTCACGCATGAATGGTACCTACTCTTATTAAGGTGATGTGAGTTACAAAAACTTTAATTAACGCATTTATTGCAAGAAAACTACATAGATATAAAAACACATAATTAAATCACAGCATCATTTGTTTCTTTCAAGTGGGTATTATGCACAATATAACAAAACATGGACAACAGGAAATGCCTCCTGATAATTCACTGGCTCACAGATTTATTCAGGACTGCAATGAAAATGTCATTCTAGATTCTAGTCTGCAGTGGCAGCTTTCTTGAAATTAAATGGAGCTTCTTTCATGTAATGGGTCAAAAAAGATGTTCTGTGGCGCGACCCAGCTCTGTGTAATGGTGTTAAACCTATTTTTGTTGTTGTTTTTTTTTTTCTTTCTTCTGCATCTATACTTAAAAGCACAATCTTTACAGGCAAAATATTAAGAAAATAACCTGTAAAGCTAGTGGTTCAGATGTTTCCACACCAGACAGTGCTGACAGACAACTAATGTGGGAAAAAAAATATTACTGCAGATAAACACTGTAGTGTCATAAAGACGGTATCACAGAGACTGGGAAGTTGTTATAAAATCATTGAAAACTTTTGCAATGTTTTCAGCATTTCTCTCTTACATTGTACATCAAATTTCCTCCAACAGAAATAATGTTTTGTTACCACTATCAAAAGCCTTCAGGAAGAAAAGGTAATTTAAAATGTTGCTATAAGCAGACAAAACTTCAATTCTTAGTATTTTATGATCTGTGTCTAAGACTAGAAGAATGTAGTCCCTAATTCTCAGAATAAACTCAAGAAAAATTTAAGTGAATGAGTCTAAACAAACAAAAATATGGAGGTGAACAATAACAAAAACTTCAGCTTAATGATAAATAAAGCTGATTAAAGCTGATCATGTACTTAAAGCTGACCTACTACAGTACCTGAACTAACCCTGGATACTATATAATTAACTATGTAGGTTATCACCTCTTTTTTATCAAATATTCTTCTTCAATTTTACAGCTTATTTTTTCTTTTTCTTCTCCTTCATAAGCCCCATTGTTTCTCTAGCATTTTTCATCTATTTTTCCTTCTAGGCTGTGTCTGCAGAAAGACAGTTTTCATCTGAACATCATCAATCAGGGAAAATGAATGAAGTTTCCTTCACTAGGGACTATATTTTTTTTTTTAACTGGAATAGAAACTGTTGTAAGGTTGACAAAATGTAACTGCTTTCTTGTTTAAATGTTGTCTCTAAGGTTTTGTCAGAATTTTA
Organism: Actenoides lindsayi; assembly: GCA_025331215.1. Taxonomy (NCBI): domain Eukaryota; kingdom Metazoa; phylum Chordata; class Aves; order Coraciiformes; family Alcedinidae; genus Actenoides; species Actenoides lindsayi. The sequence goes on along the minus strand of WTSP01011919.1, from coordinate 40,113 downwards.
CTAAAGAAGTGTGTTTCAGCTAAGAACACCCATATGCCTGTTAGCAATCTCTGTAACAGGTATCAGCTATGTAACTGCCAGTTATTTTTATCAGAACACTCGTGCCAGGATACCTCTGCTTTTGTGAGCCAGAAGCCACCTTCCAACTCTTCTGGCACACTGCCTATTGGGCAACCTAGTCACCACTATTCGTAGGACTCAGGAGTACTGTAACAAAGACATAGCTACCACACTGTGAGGAACAGTACTGTCCAGGTGGGATGAATTGGTCCAGTGTGGGAGCAGCAATCTTGAAAGGCCAGAAAAAAAAGATCTTGATGCCATAACTGCATCAGCATTCTAGATCAACAAGGCATTTTGGATCAAAGTTTGGCTTTTTTGAGGAAAACTTAGAGCAAAGAAAGAGAAAGGAAAATACACTTGATTATAGTATTAGGAACATGACAAAGAAAGGGGAGTGGTGGCCTAGACAATGAATAAAACTGCTGGCATTCTGTCAGAAATTCTTTATTTTTTATTTTACTGTATGTTCTTTTAGAGCATCGCATGCTACTAGCTTTCCTTCTATACTAACATATAGCAACACATATGTAAAAGCCAACTTCAATTACCCTCTCTACAATTGAATGATACAAAAAATGATGGAAAACAAAATTAGTGTAAAAAGTAGGAAAAACCTGCAAAAAGTATGTGACATGCTTGTCTCTTTTTTTTCAGTAAGTTATTGGGTGATGATTTGATACTAAAAGATGAACAGAAACCAGCGATTCTTACAATTTAAAGTTGGGCTGCTACCTTCAGTGCTCCAACATATGAGTGTTTTTCACAAAGAGTGTTCAGACTCTCTTCTCAAATTACATCTTTTTTTTTTTTGTCTTCTTGAGGCATTACCTTGTAGTTCACTCTGTTTAAGCTCATTTATCATAGTTGTATAGGTATTATATAGGAATTAATGAAAAATCCTGAGTATCAAAATATTTAGGTGAAACCTTTCCTCTGCATCCAGTGAATGATTTTTCCATCAGCTCCATATGCTTTTTCTCTCCCCTTCAAGAGAATTAGTATTTTATTTTTTTGGAATAAAACCAGGAATAAGCAGCAAGAATCTTATTATTTTCATGACATTAATATGAAGAAGTTAGACTGAATCCTTATTAGAGTGTTTCAGTAGGTTCATTTCTGTGTCAAAAAAGCCATGAAAAAGATGTTTGTAGAAGACAGATATCATCTAGTTGGGACTGAATGGTTGGATGAATACTGTATCAAGAACACTGACTGGTTAGATTATAAAAATACTAGGGTAGAACTCTTGTTAGCAGCTCTTAGGAGCTGAAAAAAAATACATTTAAATTTCATAAAGATTATAGCTGGTAAAATCTCCTTATGACTCTACAGTTTATTAAAAAGAGAGGCATTTTTAGTGAACACATTTAGAAAAAAAGCCAATAAACAAACAACGCTGAAAAATCCCCTTCAGCATAATTTATCAGATCAGGCCAAGGCAAAACAGACAAAAAGCTACAGAAGCAGAGGTCAGCTTTTCAGTTGTTCATTTGGTGATTGTAACAAAGTCAAGAAAGCTTGAGAACAGAAGGCTTAGGGGAGACATTATCACCATGTTCCAGTATGTGAAGGGTGGCTACAAAGAAGATGTAGACTTCCTTTTCACAATGGAAAAGGAGTCACAAGGAGTCATGGGTACAAGATACTCCTGAAGAGATTCTGATTAGTGACAGGAGGAAAATTTTTCACAAAGACAAGCAGCCATTGGAATAATCTTCCCAGGAAAGTGGTGGAGCCCCCAACATCGGACACTTAAGATGTGGCTGTACAGGGTGCTGGGCCATCTTGTCTAGACAATGCTTTTCCCAAGAAAGACTGGACCAGATGATGGTCCTTTGAGGTCCCTTCTAACCTGGTATTCTATGATTTAATTGCTGCCAAATGTACTTGGATGAATTCTTCCAAGACTGACTTGCACGTTTGAAGAAATCAGACAAGCAGTATTTGCACAGGCCAGCAGAGATGTCCATATGGATTTGTATCTTTTCCACAGTTATATTTGTGAATCCTTTGTTTTGAATACTTATGGAAGGTTTGGACTTGCTTCAGAGAGAACCAGTGAATTCTGCCCTGCCAGAGACCACCCGGTCAGTGAAGGGGGCTTCCAGGAAAGCATACAAAAATCCTGCTTCCAACCTGAGCTGCCATATTTGTTGACAGGACTTTTAGCCACATGGAGTATGGCTCAAAAAGCCAGATCAAAGCTTTTAAAACAAGCTCTTATGGTCTATGAGACGTTTAAGAGACTTTATTCTGATGTTACAGACTTCTAACTATATTCTTAGAAAGAAACCAAACCCAAAACCAACCTTGCATAACAACATGCCCCCGAACAACTGCATGTACATACACACAAAAAGCTACTATACATACATACACGCATAAGCAAACACTCTAACAGAACAAGACTACACATTTCAAGTACAGAAACAGTTTTATCATAACAAATGAATTTGGATTTGCAAGTCAGACTACTCATGTCATGTTGAATTCAAACCCCAAGAGTATTTTTGTTGACAGCTATATCTCTCTATGAAGTAGTGCTTTTCCAAGTTTGCAGGAATTACATTCCCCTCAAAACCATCTTTTTCTCACAGTAACTTCAGAGATTGAACATGTACTAAACAAAATATTGTTCGCTCAACAGTGAAGTATCTGCCTTTATGTCACATGAAGTATAACACACGCTGCTGGTCCCACTATGCTTATGGCTATAAAAGTTCTTCTGTCTTAAATGCATAAAGTTTTTACAAAATCCCTAAACCCAAAAGATTCCAAAAGCATTCTATTATTCTATGAAGTACAGTGTATATGAAATGACATGCTGAAGTGTAATAGCTGCAATTACTTCAATTTAGAATAACATACATAATTAATTTTGACTAGCGGACACAACATGGTAATGTTAGAAAATCTACATATATACGTGGATAAAAGGTTATAACAGATAGGAAAACCAGCAAGAAATTGTATAATTTCAAATTCATTTTTTTCTTAGGTGTCCAAGTATTTAAGTTAATTCCTTGTGCTTTCCATTAAAATGTAGTAGTTATATAAATGCCTAGATACTATTTTCCTCATAACTGCTTAAGCAGGAGGTGAGATTTGCAGGTCTGAATTACCTCCAAGCGAGGGAGAGAAAAGCACCTAAATTTCCCACATCCTGCATTAATTGCTGAATTATATCACAGTGGTGGAGTTAAAGGCACTCTCTCTTTTTACTGGTGTCTGGCTTGACTTCAAAGTTGATATGCTTTGAAAGCCATTAACAGAACGTCTTTCTGAAACAAATAGGTATTCTCAGTTTCTGATTCCCTCTAAGAATGTGCACTGAGCTTCTCAGCTCAGAAGGCACTGGCCATACCCAGCAGCAGACATTGGTGTCTGGAAAAGCAATAATAAACTTCAGATATTTCTGAAACTGCATGGTTTTGAGAATTTGGGACTGAAGTCCCAATCAGATCAGCACAAGCAGCAATTAAGTGTCTTTTATGGATTCGGTCCTATCTGCAATATTCAGAGCAGGTTTACACAAATGGGATAATAAATGAAAGAGAAACCAGTAATTACTGTCAAAAGGTTACAGATACAGTACAATAATGCATTCCAAGCAGCATATTAATAGGAAAGGAAATGCGTGCATGACAAGCAGCTGCTCATGCAATGTTATTGAACCTCTAATTTTGAGACATTTTACAGTTTCAAATATCCAGCAAGTTTGTAAAATTGAAGATGGAAAACCAATGCACTGCTTGTGCTACCTCATTATAAAAAGAGTCTCCAGACAAATAAGCACCGCAATTCTGAGTTCTGAATTAGGTAAGACTTCTCTTCAGAAAATTAAAACTTACTAAAGAACTGCAAAACAGCTTACCTGTCTATTCTTCCTCACTAGACCATATAATCAAAGCCTGTTAGTTGAGTTCCATTTTCATAAGAGCAAAAATTCATTCTATTTTAAATAAACATGGCTACCAAATTGAAGGTATAAAAGAGCAACCCTCTTATGCACCTCTAGCACACAGAAGGATCCAGTGAAGATCAGACCTGTATTAGAGACTGAAACAGTATATTTTGCACACATTTGGATATTAGTTAAAATATACTTTTACCTCTCCTGACATATCAGGTGCCATAGGAATGACTGGCCACAAAGAAGAGTAGATTCCAAAAAACACTACCCAAAGTGCTATGCTGCCCCAGATAGCTATATGGCTGAACTGTTAAAACAAACAAAAAAAGAAAACAGAAAAAATGTCACGGCTGCATTATGACATAAATAATAACAATAATAATAACAATAATAATAAAAAAAACCACCTCTGTTACTTTGTATTTTCAATGCAATTTTGATATATTGGATGAAATTTCTGTTCCTGTCTGCTACTTAGCTGTTTTCTTAAAGCAAAATGATACTTTCAGCAGCAACACTACTGCATTTTAAGCCAGTTTAAACTCAGTTACAAACAGTTCAGAGTAATTTTGATTTTTCTATTTTAAGGATTACTTTAAGCCTTATCCCACTGTCCTTTTCAACATTAAGCACTGTTTTTTGTATGTGGATATTCTGTCTTTCCACACAGCAGCCACGGTCTGATACTGTGGGGAGAGCAGACAAAAGTATTAAGGTGTAGTATATTAAATAAGAAAAGAATACAATTCTTCATCCGTCGTATTTTACAGAACACTTGCAAATATGGTAAAGATATTTGCTTACCAAAGTCCAGTATGAAGTCTCTAATCCTGCCTTCAAACACACAGTTAGAACCACAAACTGAGAGAGACAGAGAGAGAGAGAATGGATTCTTATTTAATATGTGAATCTTACTTAACATACAGAATTTATTAGTTCAGTTAAACTTTCAGGAGAACAGAAGTTTAATGATTTTCATACTTCATGTTTACTTGCAAAAATGAAATAAGGGAAAGAATAATCAATTTCTTCTATGTAAATGGGATTTCCTTAATAATATTCAATGAATGTATGTGTCAATGCACCTAGCTGTGTAATAGGATCCAAACCAAAGCTCGTAGAGCAGAAGGCAATCATTTCCATGGACCTGCAGAAGCTATGCAATAAGCCCTTCTCCTTTAACAGAATCTGCTCCCCAAAAAAGGTAGACACTCAGCAGCCCCAAAGTGAAAATTCTTTCAGACCACAGCTAGCTGTGTATTTCCTCTTTTTCCTAAGGAACTCTGAAGTTCAATTGCCTATTTGAAATGGTCACTGTAAAATGCACTAGAAGATAGATATAAAGGTCCACACACCCCAGTAATAAGCTAGTAATAGAACACTAAGAATTATTAGCTTCCATTAATAATTGCCACTAATTTGATTTGGAAAACTCTTCTTTTGTATTAAAAATCTTAAACATTTCCCTTGCCTCCTAGAGCCTTGCAAGTCTGGCTCTTAATGAGTCATTAGCTTCTTTATCAATGGTATTTTTGTTACACAGAAAGGTTTGTGAAAAGTGTAGTCTGCTTCAGCAGAGATAGCAGACCCCCCTAGTTATGGAGGTTGACTACTACTTTCTAAACAAAGACAGAGTTAGAAGATCTAGACAGTGGGCTGAAAATTTGCAATTGTTCAAGCTTACATAAGTCTAAATTAAAACAAAACAAAAGTTTTGTTCACTTCATTAGTACTTCGTTAGTAAATGAATCACCTTCATCAAACCTCAAGAAGCCAAAAAGTTAAATGTTGGCAGCCTAAGACCTATATTCTGCATACAGATAACATGTTGAGCAAGTCTTATGCCATTTCCATTTTTCCCTCTCATCATTACTCTTTTCATGAGGCAGTCTCTGAAAACATGTTACTGTTCTGTATGACATGCTCTATTTCAGTTTAGAGGTGAGCAGCAGTAGAAAGTTTATAATCCCACAGCAAGGACTAGTTGATTCAGGAGAACAGTTTATCTCCTTCCTTCAAAATTCACACAAACAAGTTTTCTGTTTAGCAAAGAAATAGTTATTACATTTTGTAACTCAAATGTGAACATGTATCACAAGTTTTGCTTTATGTGCAATCCGAAGAACGTGAAGCTCAAAAACTGAGGCAGTAAGATCAAGCTCCAGCTGTAACAGCTATAGTTTAAATTCTGATGTGTTGGCCAGGTTGGCAGCCATGATATAAATTAATTTGTCTGTAACTTTCAAGAAGTCTCAGAAATTCAGAAAAAAATGTACTTGAATCAGAAGCTGAAAATGACTGCTTAAATACATATAGTCTTTAACCACGTCATAAATCCTGCCAGAAAGCTTTCACCCTAGCTCTAAGTTTATGCTTTGAATACTGGAATCTCTTATGTCAAATATTGCTGAATTATTAAGGAAAAAAAAAATAAAATCACAGCACCGTAATCCCATTATCTAAAACATATGTGAAATCCAATTAGAAGAAAATTAAGGACCATGATGAGTGTTATGATTTACTTAGTCTATCCAGTTCTGATGCTATATTTGGAGGTGTGAAAAGAATGAATTATGGTGAAAAAAAATATTCTTAAGCAAAAGAAAGAAGCAAAAAACCCATCCTTCTTTAGGATCAGATCAAGAATTATAATTGCATAGACAAAATGTATGCACAAAACAAACACTGCAGGTCTCTAAAAAAGGAGATACACACTCTGTCAATAGATACCCTCTTTGCATCTTAACTGATACCCCTAACAAAGTTACCAACTATGCGCAGCGACTTCCTCAGGAATGTGGGTTTTATTGCTCCCTCCTCCCCTTGATCCAAACTAAAAATAGCTCACTGAATCCTACCCAGGAAAGAAAGAAATCAAACTGGTATTCTGTATAAAGCACTGAACTTTTTTTAAAAAGACCTCTCAAGAATGGTCACAGAAATAATTTCAGGGCACTCCACTCCTATTTGAAACTCATTTTCAAAGAAATAATTCCAGGACATGATATGAATCAGTGCACATTCCTGGCTTTCTCTGTGGATCCAAAGAAACTGTATTAATTCCTGAATCCCTTTGCTACTGACTTTTGCACAAGTGATGAATGTAGACTTCCTAAAACCAGACTGAAAGTAGGGAGAGGAAAAAGAAGTACGTTAGCTTTATGGTTTTGATATTTCAAGAAACTGACTAACAATGGTCAGTGCATATACAATTCACATGCACAGATATTTTTAAAAATCTTAGTGAAAAAAAAAAATCATCCCATCTCCCAGTTTTGAAAGTTTCTCTAATCTTCATGTGTGCTCCAGAACTCCTTGAATTCCTGTGCAAGAGCAGGAATACATCAATTGCAACCCCCATCTCTCCCCAGAGTTTCAATCTGAAGTGAAGGAAAGCAGAGAATCTGGAAAACAAATGAAAAAAGCAGGTTGTCCGGACATAAAATAGTGAGATAATGTTTTCTTGGGAAATTCATGGCCATTCTGCATGTTAGCAGCAAGCAATTAGCCTCTCAAAATGGTGAAGTGTCAGCTCTTATAGTTGAAAACTAGTTGCAGAACGTGACAGAACAATTGCACTGTGACCTCTGTTTTGGCATTTATGGATACAGCTTGACAAACAGTAATGAGTAGCTCCAGGTTATGGTATTGACATCAGAAATTAATTAATTTCTGAAGGTGGTGGAAAAAGTTGCTACAAATCTGAAAATGCAGTTTTCGACGTCTGTAAGTCAGCTGATGTCACAGATGACACTCAGATCTTCTGCAGTACTGTAAGATTTCAAGACATCCGTTAACTGACAGGTGACAATCTAAATGACAGCACTTTCTGAACACTCAGTTCCAAACTACCTAGTGTAATCCAGTAAACTCTTAGTATAGCATATTTAATTTATTTCCAAAAGCCAAGCTTGGCACCAGGAGAAAACAAGTGCAGAGCAGAGCGACTGGGTAGAGTGAAGTTTCTTCAGGGTAGGGTGAGACTTCTTCAGGGAAGAACTTCAGCTAGGACTCCAGCAGTATTGGATTTAACAAGTGTACAGTGCTAACTCATTGTACAGTGTACATGTACACTGTACATGTAAAATTCTACATGATGGCCAATACAAAGGATACTTTTAGAGCAATCAAGGTATAGGAGATGCTATCAGAAAACTTTACTTAGGTGCTAGGATAGGTGAAGTTATGCAACTCATGTATATGTACATACAATTCATAAAATAAACTTCTGCTGAACTGAGCAACGTTGCATCATCTGAGTACAGTAAGCAACGAAACATTTGTAGATAGGGTGAAAACCTAGTGCAGAGTGCCTCTCCCCAGAAAGAACTTGTTTCACTTAGAACAACAGGTGGTTCTTATGAAGTATTTATCAATATTGGGGAAAGTGGTGGCATTCAGATAAATGAATGACTTCTTAACACTACTTGGGTGTTATGCAATAATACAAATAGGTTTGTGTCAGTTGAACTACTTCTGTCAGGACTGAGCTATGACAATGATTGTGACCTTGCATCTTCATTTTAATAAGACTCACACAGAAAACACTTAACCCTGATATTCCATCCATCCCTAATGGAGATAGTCCATCATATGACAGATTGCACAATCATATGTGACTGTGACTGATAAAACATGCTGTACTCGCCTTTTGGAATAGGGAAAGGAAAGTGTAGAGCAAATGAACTTTTAAGAGAATGTATGAACACACAATTTTTCAATGTGCCTGAAAGAAACAGTTTAAAGTCCATGTACTGACTGCCAGAAGAAACACGTTAACTTCCACAGCAGTAGGGAACACAAAGAATGGGCTGTGGTTATTCGGCCCTTTATGATCTTTAACATTTCTGCTTAGCTGACCAGAAAACACTATTCAAAATGTTCTCTCATACATAGGAGATATTGACAGTAGTTACATTTTCAAAAGGACTACACTGTATTCTGGAATACTTTCAATTATGATGTTTCCCTATTCCCTAAGGAAATCGATTTTGATGTGAATTTGCATTTGCATTACAGTCCCCTTACTTTGATGGAAGAATTAATTTCTTTTTTGTGTCTGCCAACAACAGGAAATTGAAAAATTAATTAAACTCTTAACGTTCAAGAACAGAGGAGAGTAAGCACATGTCTAGTTTTGCTTCGAAGAGAGGACTGGAAAACCCTTATCTACTGGGTAACTGATACCTAGCAAGTGAAAAACAAATATTTATCTTCATTAGTTGATTCTGACAGATAAAAGATAAAAATTAAAAAAACCAATAATGACTAGTATCTATGAGAGTAACAGAAGATTACTGTGTTCAAGTGTAATTCTGACAGTTTGGTTGTCTCCAAAGAGGCATTTCGCAAACCTTGGTTCCATGAGGCTCTATCCCTCTTTCAGGGCCCCATGATAAATTGAGGGAGAACAGAACTATATCTTCACAAGTCCACAGTCAGTTCCATATCCAATAACCTTGGATTTCTCCAATGCAGAAACTTACCTTAAATTAATATCTACAGTGATCACAGTATTGTGGAGTTTGGGATTCTAGGATAGTGGAGTTCCTCTGATAAGTCTATGATTAATGAGCATGCTAATTAGGGAATTACAATTCCCATTATTTAAAATAAAACAGACAGTTTTCAGTAAAGGATGGATGTATCTTCTGAATCTTTGTTAAGCTGCTTTGTTTTAAAAGCTGGAATTTGAATGCAAAATGCACTTCAAAGTTCCTCCAAGAGTTATGCAAGAGCAGTTTCTTATTCTTAAGGCACTACAATGAACTTAAGTCTTCTATGTAGAGAATTATAAATACTAATAAGACCATGTCTGTAGAAGTTAAGGATAGAGCCAATATAGATAGTCAGCTGATAGAGCACCAGACAGTTGTAGAAAGACTTACAGTATATACAGTGTTTCCAAGGAGCAGGTAATCTGAAGTTTTACCATTGCCAAATACGGTACCTGGAGAAGGACATAATGATAAAAAACATTTAAATATCCACAATAGCTATATATACACACACACACACATATAAAAATCTTATTTTTGGTACAAAAGAGATCATAGCACTCCCCACAGCGTAGTAACAGCAGATTTCACCTTGAACTGTACTTAATAGTAGAGATCTATGACTTTTATAACTTCTAGGCTTTTATAACTTCTAGTTCAGTAAAACTTTCAGTGACTTCAGGAACTCCTCTATAAACATGAGGTTTTTTTGTAACATCACTACAAAGCACGGTCTTTTCTGATCCCAGGTCTCTGAAAGTTTGCAGCAGACATGGGACAACACACATCTGAATTTCCTAGAGGGAATCCTCAGTTATAAATATTGAGTTTGCTAAGTTTTACATGTTTGGTTTAGAAATGGTTTTAGCACTTGAGATTTTTCATACACTGCAACTAAACCAGAACACTTGCTCTGCTGTACAGCTTCTAATCATTCGGATACTGTCATCATATAAAAAGATATCAAAATGCTGTGCATGTATTCAGTAAGGATAAAAGTACAAGACACACACACACAAAAGAGAAAAATAAAACTTGCTAATGCTGAAAGAGCATAAGGAAGTATGTTTTTAAAAAGCAGTGTTGAGGAAAGAATAAAGGTTTTGGGTGGGTTTTGTTGGGGTGTGCCTGTGAGGATGGGTTTAAAACTACTCTGGGCTGGCCAGAGGAAGGTAACAAGCTGATAAAAATGGTCTGTAGTTGAAAAGACATTTTTCCACTAGTCTCAGCTAGCATACACTATATTAAATGCTGCTAATTAAGTATGTTTTTATATTTGTGTTGAGTGTTTTATCCAGACTTCACATCACCTTTACACATGCTTGAAATAAAACTAATTTTACTTGTGGATGAAGGCTACTCCATTCTAAAAGCTTTTCAGGACCAATGAGGCCAGTTTATCACAGAAAAAAAATTAGATTTTTATTTATTGATATTCTGAAGACACAGCAGGTAAAAGTTTACAGAAAAAAAATCAGAATAAAAATGCTTAATGTAGAACAGGAGAAGACTCCTTAACATAGCCTTTTCCTGTTCCAATATGAGGAGCTCACAATGGCTGACTCCTGAGCTCTAGTGATATTGGTTGCATTCGTGGCACTTCCCCAATCTAATTTTCTCCCTGGACAGACCAGCACATTACAGCTCGGTAAGTCTGAAAACAAAGCTGAGACCTTAACTCATTTTAAAGGTTATAGAAAAGAGGTGGATTTATTTGGTACATACAAGTTTGGCTTCTACCATTTACTGTTAGGTTGACAAAGTTGCATCTGTGAGAAACTTCTGTGAAGACTTATGTCCTTGTCACTTTTCTTATCCACATGACAGTACATAGAGTACAAAGACTCTAGTTTTGCATACTGTACAATGAGTAGGTCCCATGGAGGAAATTCTGACAAACAATTCTAAGAAATCCATGCCTATTCTCTGACTGCATATTTCCTGATAGACTCTACTATAGTGCATGCAGTTTGAAGTTTTCCACTCAGAGACAAGAAAGACATGAAAAAATGAGAACAGGAGAAAATGGTCAAAGAAATGTATAGATTGTGAGCTCAGAGAGATTTTCACGATCTTCAAGATTTTATTTTCAGTGTTTTAATAAATACCTGCTCAAACACGCACTCTGCTGCTTTACAATATACACCCCGCAGTAAAGAGCATCATGATCATGAAACAGTAATAGGCAGGTAACTCTGTTCTCATCAGTCAGAGTGCTGGGACTCAGCATTCTTATGCACGCTTACACACAAAACTGAGCTATCCCCCATTCTTCCCATTCCTCTTCTCATGTCTCAGGATCCTCTTGCACCTTTTTGCTAAGAGAATGTGGAGGCTGAGATCTATTCACAGAAGCTACTCTCTCTGGTGGGTGTCTCTGGCATTCATCAGTTTCTCCCTAGAAAACTAACAGCATTATTTCCCTTTCCTCTATAGACACACAGCGATCAGAGATTTAATTAACAGCAGCTCCCATCCTGTGCTCCCCTTTCATGCAGAACTCTGTGCACCAGCATGACCAGTGTTGGGTACTGGTTATATTGCCCACCATGTGTACAATCTCCAGGTACCAATTTTGCTCCCCTTACTCATGTGGCCTCACTCCAGGAACAAAACAGGAAGACAGAAAGCAATTTGTTCAGACTTAGAGAGGCCACCTGCCAGCATGTCAGTTCTAGCCCAGGGGCTGTGAGATGAAGAGGCCTGAGCTACAGCGCTCTCAAGGGCTCCTGCAAGTGTCTCAGCTTTGCCATTCACACACGAACTCTATCCTGCATCACCACATACACTCATTAAACATTTCTCCATCATTTAATGCATAAATCTCTCACATGGGTTGGCTATAACTCTGAACAGGGATTTTGGTTTGTGGTTTTAGAGTACATATTGACATTTTGGGACCTTTTTCCTCCTGGGCTGTCTAAATATCTCCAATGCAAACCACTGCCACTGGACTTGCACCAGCAGCCTTTCAGAGATACCAGGCTGCTACCTACTTCCCTTTACTCATCAGAAGTCACTGAGTAATACTCTGCAAGAAGCTTTTGTCTTAGCCTTTTTGGGCAGAAGTAGCTATGACCGTCTCACTAGCTAGTCTCAACACTTACAAAATGTCCATGAGATTATTTCTGTTCCCTATGCCAGGGCAGACTGCCTGGCTACAGTAGGGAAACTGAGAAGACTACTAATTTTTAATGGAAAACTGCACAGTAAAGATTTTTTTTTTTTTCCCCTTCCCACAAAGTGGAAGCAAATCAAAATCCCAACCCAGAGCTCCCCCAGGCCCCAAACATGCCCACAAACTGGAAAAAGTGCTTTCAAGTTTCCTCTAATTAATACAGCTTTTCTCCCAACTATCTGATCTCCTGCCAGCTCAGGTACATATACAACAGTCAAACCAGAAGAGTGACAGGACTGGGCTGTCCAAACTGTCCCCATTTCCTCTGGTACAAGCCTACTCATATACATGTGAACTAATGGGTTTGTATGTCCTTGACATAACAGGAAAGAGTAACATAATCCAAAAAAGCTTACAAAATGCAAGGGAAAACGCCAGGGAAGATAGTAGTGACTTAAGATCTTTTAGATATTTACCATGGTAGCATATTATATGAAAAATAGCGTAATAAAATAGCAATCTCTTTTCTCCACCTTGCTTCAGTTTACTTAAAACCTATTTATATAGTTCTATGCATATACACATAATATTACTCCTACTTTTAAACATATTTTAAATGATGCATTTTAAATATAATGCAGCTGCTCTAGTTCTAGAAATGGTATATTGAAATCTAATCACACAAAACTGTTAGTATTTACAAAGCTCTCCTAAGGAAAAGAAAAAAAAAGGTATTTTGATATTTTCAACATTTTTATTTTTCGTAATACTTACCATGCTGGAGGGCTTTTAGTGGAAACCAGAACAGAATGAATGAGTGGAAGAGGCCATTTAAACAATGAACCCAGAAAACCTAGGGAAAACAGAAAATCCATGAGAACCATTTGCAATAAACTGGCTCTGTGAACCCTGACCTTCCTTTTTATCTGTGTGTTAGATTCACAAAATGTGTTTCTGTCAGGCCACCACTGTGAGGTAATATAACTGACAGGCACTTTCTGCCTCTTAGCTCTTCATGGGTCATTTGTTTATTTTTATGTTTTGAAAAAAAGTATGTATTATCTCCTCCTTTTAATTTCAAATCAGAAGGGAAATTAAAATGTATACCTATGGGAATATCATCAGAAAAATTAAACTAAACCAGACAACTGGAACAACTGCTATATTCTAAATAGGGAATTAAAAAGGACTCTAGCTTTAATAATTTATATTTTGTGAAAATAAGAAACTTGGATAGTGGATCAACCAAAACCTGAGTTTTACATATATCTACCTATGCATTTCCACATACAAATGAACTAAAAAAGGATGAATAGAACCATCTTGCTTGGATTTCTCCATACATGCTCCATTCTTAAAGTGCACAGCTTCATTGTATTGAACTTTTTTCATGTATTTGCTATATAATTCAAATTTTACTTTCAAACTTCTTTTATTTATAAAATATGCCTTCTGAAAAGAACTCTAAGAATAAACAACCTATTAATGCCTTCCACAGTATGTTGTATAAAGACATTAAAAGATTTAACCAAAAATACGTAACCTGTTTCCTTCAGGATAGCAATCATGTTTTTTCATTAAGAACACTTTTGACAATCATAGCCTTTATTGTAACTAACTGATGTTTATTGTGAGTGTTAAGGTGTTCAAACAATTGAAATTAAGTTGCCTGCCTCATAACATTTTCCACAACGTCTCAAAGTCTTTTGTTAGGTTATACAACTACACTAGGTTGTATGATCCAATTTACACTCCAATACTTTGCACGTTTGAACTTGTGCTACTCATTAACCTTTGTCTCTCCTTCTTGCTGTGTCATTGCCAGAAGTTTTTATTTGACAGAAAGCACAGGTGGGTGCAAGAAAAATTAGTTCTACTTTTCCATTTTCCTGACCAATTCTTATTGTCACATGCTAATCCTTTAACCCCTGTCATGACCTCATAACCTTTGATCCCTTTTACCATAACAAACATCTGCATCAACATTCAAGGCAGTGATGTTTCCAAATCTTTAACACCAACTATTCAACTTATATAGGTGGGAATTTGTAGCTGGGAAGTTTGTAGACGTTTACTCATACCAAATGTTGCATGGGAATAGCCAATCAGAATTTCCAATGCAGTCAACAATACATCTGTGCAATAATAAAATTACAGACTTATTTAAAACCAGAAATATCCAACAATTGTAGCTCATGACTTAAATTATTTATTAAAATTATAACAACACAATAGTATCTACGTAAATGGACCACGAGAAGTCTGATATTTGTAAAGCATTCAATAACACAAGAAACTGTTTTCCCTAGTTTCCTTATAACTTTCAGGTTTTTTTTTTGTTTTTTTTTTTTTGTGGGTGAAGAGATGAATTGAGGAAGGAGGAGAAAAATCTCATTCTCCAGTGAACAAAGATAGTTTAAGCAAATAATTCTATATAGATAGGAGTGCTGCAGTTTTACAGCACAAGTGGCACAGATATGAGAGCTAAGTACTCTCTATCAGGTCCACACATCTACTACAGACTATCACATGTAGGCATTGTTAAACCAGTGACAGATTGAAAATGTCTCCATGTTGAACATACGATGACATTACTTGAAATGTCTCAATTATATTTAGCAAAATGAAATGAAATCAGAAGGAACTCTTATAAACATGACATTCATGAAACTGCAGTTTAAGGAAAGAGTTTCATTAAGAGAGATTTATGGACAAATTGTAGAAACTGTGTATATTTTATATATTAAAAGTGTCCTACATTCTTTTACTACTTCTTGTGCTAGTCTCATCAAGATGAATGTCATCCATTTCCTGCCAAAAGTAACCAGATTTCTTTTGATCAACCCTGACACACTCTTAACTGTCTCTTAGGTATTTTTTACCAAAACTCAAAATTAAACAATAAAATCGCAACTCCAAATTGACAAAGAATAGTACCAAATCCCTCCCTCTACAAATCTAATGACAGGTCTTATTATCCTCTGCAACACTTCTCCACAGGCTTCAGTAATCCATTTCCATATAACAGTACAAATACATAGAGCCCAGCAACAGAGAGCTCTCTAATCGCTTCTGCCTATAGAAGACAGCTTTATTACCCACAGGAGAAAAAAATCAGGGCTGAGAAAAGATCAAAATGCTTGCTGTCCACTTCCATACTTACTAAAAATGAGTATATGTGATTTGCACCATTCACAGACAAGTGGACAACTGGAAACAATAGTAATAAAAAAATCGCTTTAATTACGAGCAGCATAGAACAAAAAAAGGGGAACTATGCTGAATTTCTATTAATTTCCACTTGAATTATATTTGAGTTTTTAAATTTACCTTGGTATTAAAGTCGAGTGCATTTTGGGAAGTCTTGTATAACTCTGGATATTTCAGCATGTTTTCTTTTCGACAGGATCTCTCAAATATTCCAAGAGTTAGTGGAGGCATTGCTGTAAACATCTAGGAGATAGATTTAAGAAAAATAAAACAAAATTAAAAAAAAAAATATTGCAAAACTCTGGACTTAAAGACTGCTTATTGAAGAAATATTTATGATTATGATCGAAAATAACTGAAACCACACAAATCATCTTACCACATTGTAGAGACCTATACACCATCTTTCAAAAAGAATTTGTCCAGAAAAGCCATTGACAAAAGCAAACCAGATCTGAAAAAGAGAAGTGTTTATTACTCAAATGGCCTGTGAGGTGTCATTGATAGATTTTTTTTTTTTTTTAAATTTTCTTCAGATTCACAAAAAGGGGTATCCCTTGAACACATCTGCAACACAGCTGAGGATGTTATGGCTTCCACATATGTTTACAAACATAATAATAAAACCAACTTGTGTTCAGAACAGATAATGGACAATCTAGTCAAATATATGAGCAATTCCATTTAAATGTGAAAACATTTTCAAGGAGGTAGCTACTTACAGAAGGAATTTCATATTTGTTACATATTTAACAGTGATTTAGCTTACTGTATTTGTAATTTACTTAATTCTTAAAGACACAGAAATTCTGAGAAATACGAGGAGGGGGGTGGGGTGGAAATCACAGGAAATACCTACAGATCAGAAGCAGTCATCTGCTTCCAAACATTACCAAGCCTCCTAACTAACAGAATTCATACAGTAAGCTGTAGCTGGGAGCTGAAAATTGTACTAATATTCCTTCCTCATCCATGAAACTCATGAGAGGATGAGGCTTTACCAGAGCAGTAAATCAACTGCAATTACTTAGCAAGCACTAACTCAACTACAGAGTATTTCCAAGGTGCAGTTGGAAATCTCTTTCTTTGTGTAAGTTTTATCACTTTTTGCTAAAAGGTTAAAAAGACCAAATTTAGTTTGAAAGGCATGACAACCCATTTTCCAGTATAACATATAGCAACTGCTTTCTTCTGTTTCTTACTTCATGTGGTTATATTAGTGGAGAAGCAGCACATCTGATGAATCTTTACTAACAAGTTACACTGAAACTATATTGCCTATGACAAACATAAGCTGTAAGGTGATAGAAGCTAAGATCACCTAAACAACATTGTACTCAATTTAAGGCTCATGTTTTTCAAGTGAATGTTTAGATGATGCTTTGCAGAGATTTTGCTACAGTTCACATTTCATTTGATCTTATTATGGAACCACAAATTGCTACAAACAGTGTTTATGGTTATTAGTATGTACCCATGCTGGCCTCCAAGTGACCTGATCCTATGAAGAAGCCTATGGTCTTTTACCATGTTGTGGAGTATTTCAACACGTCTGTGAATACTTTGCAATGGAAAAAAAACCCCTGAAGCTAGTAACTGTTAATATTAAAAATGGAAGTTAAATTCCAGCTAAAACTGTTATTTGTTCAACCAGTAAATGAAAAGTAAATAGATTTTTTTTTTTTTTTTTTTGGTGGCCAATTTTTGGAACAAGATTGCATATGAAATTATGAATATTAGAGGCCGCAATATAGAGATAGAAAATACACTGAATTTTCTGAAGTCTTATAATGCTAAATGTCTTGTCTTTGATTGACTTAATAGTAACAAGCACTCTATTTTCTAACCTTTTAGTCTATTCACTGAGAAGACAATGGATTTACTTTATGCCATTT
The DNA here is from genome assembly GCA_025331215.1 of Actenoides lindsayi. Lineage (NCBI taxonomy): Eukaryota > Metazoa > Chordata > Aves > Coraciiformes > Alcedinidae > Actenoides > Actenoides lindsayi. The sequence goes on along the minus strand of WTSP01011919.1, from coordinate 22,416 downwards.
AAATGAAATTTTTATAAGCTCTTGTGCATTTTGTTATTTGACTTTTGAAACAGGAATTATGATTTAACTGTGATGAATTTAGAAGACATTTATTAGCAATAGTTTCTCAGTAGTTGAGTATGAGGGAGTGAGATGAATGCATAATCACTTCACTGCTGCACAATTAATTATGCATGCAACATCAGCACAATTTTTGGATGCTTTACAACTAAGCCAAATGTGTGAATCTAATCTAGAACCTTGTCATCGATGTTGGATATTAGTTGTGTTCCTCAACTGCCCTCTCTTGTTTCACCCTTATCATTATATGTAAGTTCCTACAATTCTTTTAATCCAAACCTAGGAAGATGACTAGGAAGAAAGCTCTTGAGGAGTGAAGAATTGATATTATTATGCATTGACTATTTTTTTTTTCCTCTTGTTTGCATCAAATACTGGAGTAAAGTTTAGAATTCTTAATTTGAAAGGGTTTAGGGTGGTAGAAAAGAAGACTTTTAATAGAAAGTATGTGACCCAGCAGTTGGGCACATATATAAATATGTATACATGTAAATGTACATGTGTATCTCTCATTGCTGGTAACTTCAGACAGAGTTCAACAAAAAGTATGACTTTCTAGGACGAAAATAAAGCAATTTGTGTCTACCTGACACATACTTGACCCTTCATAAGCCAGAAGTATATGCAAAGAACATTAACTTACTGTTGTTATCTATCAAAATATTATAAACCTTTAATTTAAAAAGTAAGGCGTAGATACATGCATTGAATTTATTCCACATATTCACTTCTATTAAAGATAAGTGATGCTAAGCAACACTTGAAAATGTTTTGAAGCCACTGTTTAAGAAATGCAAGAATCTGTGATAAAATTTCAATTTATAATTATATAAAGCCACTACCAAGCCTTTCAGAAATGCTGTGTATCATTTTAGTCCTTAAAAACCCTGATGCTTTCAGTTTTATTTTGAACTGTAAAGAAATCCTTTAATTTACTATTATAATTTCCTGAAATCTTAGCATTTACTTTCTTCCAATGAAAGCATGCAAAGGATTCCAGTGTATTAAGGAACTGTAACAAATCTTGGTCAGAACTCGAGGTGTAAGCCAAGAAGAAATTATATTTCATGGCACCCCTAGGTGCCACCTACCTAAAGTTCTTATTGAATCTATCAAAGCAAAAGAGCCAAGCAAACAAACACAAAAACAACAAGCCTTTTAATGTGGCTAGTAACAATATCCTCTATAGTAAAAACTCTACTATTTAGCAGAATACTAGATATACTGCTTTAATAGAAAGAACATGTTTAATATCCAAGCAGAAAAATCTATTTTTCTATTGTTTATAAGACAGTATTTGATTTTTCACCTTCAGAACACCTATGGATCAAAAGCAATTAGCAGATCTGGGGGAGTGGTGGTGGTGTGGGAGAAGCAGAAAGGATAAATGCAGCCATCAGCTCAAACCGTAAAAGGGGAAGAAAGTAAGTCACCCACCTACCCTAACTTCTGAAACTTGGACCCTAGAAAATTACACTCTTTACCATACATGGAAAAAAAACCTTTAGGGAGCCCACTACAGTATTAATAGTGACAGTTACAAGAAACACATAGTTTCTTGCTTTGCAGTAGGAAATTTATTCATGGACATGTGTATTTCATTCTGATTATGACGGACAATAAAGGCAGCTGTACCTGCAAAATAAGTTTTAGGACATGATGCTAATTTATGAGCAGATTTCAGCCACTTCTCTCCTAGAGGGTATGTGCTACTCTAAAAGCTCAAATTACTAATCAGGCAGCCCTCCCTGTAGAGAGGAACAGGAGATAGTCTAAATTACTTCTCAAGGACACCTATGTAAGTACGGAAGAAATGAAAATTCAGACCATTCTGTAGTTCAATTGGTACATTATTTCAACTGAAAATTAAAGATTTAGGTTCAAAGCCCATCTAAAATGAGATGGGCCTCAGTGCAGATCCATGTATTTCTACGGTTTCAAAGCATATAATGAAAAAAATTGAACATGGCCAGAACCACTTTCTGTTATCTGTGTTTTAAGCTGAACTTGATGCAGTTTGCATACATTACATATGCCATAGCATAGTGAACAGCAGGACCTAAACTCTACAGCTCAGCAGCAGTGTGAGTATACACAGAAAGCTGATCACGTCTGAGGTTATGTGTGATATGGATCTCAGGATGACCACAGGGATTCATCTGTGTGTCACACAAAAGAAATTGGGAACTAAATGGTAAACATGAGCAGCAGAAAGTGTGAGAGTCAGCAGTGGGATGAAAAGGGTTTTGGGGGAAAAACTGAAATTAAAAAAACCTCAACAAAATAACAGATAACCATCATCCAAAGTTTACAGAATGAAAAAAGGTCACTACAGCTCTAATTACTTAGTATAATTGAATTCTTTATGTATTAGCACTCAAATTGTTAAAAATGGCCATGTTTAAGGATCTGTGACTGAACTTTAAATGTGAACTCCAGCCATCTGTTTGTTGTGTTCATGTCCTGGTCTTTTACTCTTTTGTTTGAATTTTGCCTTACATGAAACATGAATGGCCTATGGAGATCTTAAAAAAAAAGTTAAAATGATAAACATTTTACTTAACATAAACCAGTTATTTTATGTTATTACTAGTTAGTACAACAAAAAGTAGGAATAAGAAATTTTTGTCCCTCCAGTGTTGAAGGGAGATTTACAAAACTTCTCAAAATGAGTAGTTTTAACAAAATAATACATGCAGCAATGATAATTATTAAACCAAAACCAATCCACAAAGGAGTTCTCAATCACTATATCAGTCTCAGCCATCGTTATAAGATAATGACAGGCCCCTCAAAGTAAGCATGAGTCTCTGCATAGGTTTATCCTATGTGAATGTGAGGCTCGGTACAGGCTTAATAATCCACATTAGCAGTGTATTAGAAAATCAAAGTTTTTGCTTACAAGTTAGAATGATACTTCAGAATATAACCTCTAAAGTTACTGGGACTAGTCCCATGCAAAAGATCAGGTCCATGTTTAAATATCTATTGCGTCAAGACGCAGAGTTTAAGAAGTTATTACAGACCACTTCTAGTTTCTTAGGAATAGGAGTTTAAATGTTGATAAGCACTGATCACTGTGCAGGAATATTACTATAGACGTTTATCATTTTCTGAATGAAGAAATCAATGACACTTGTTTTGTATTACCCCACAAATGCTTAGGAAAAAGGATGTATTTTAGATTAAATGGTATCTATTACATTACTTATTTAATTAATACTGAGTAGATACTTAAAAATATAATATGCATCTATTACGTAAAGGTAGGTATTTTTAATTATTGTCAGCTAATAAAAGGATACTTATTTAAAGCAACTTCCAGACATGCCTTTCATAGTATTATTTTCTAAACTCTAAGACAGAGGAGGTGTGGCCACAAAAGCTTCACACAAGTTTTCCTGATGTAGCATTTCTGCATATTAAGCAGCAGCTTACAAATACTCATTGAGCTCTCTGCTCCCACGCCTGATCCGTACAAAAAACTGAAAAGAGAGATTCAAGACTGGCAGTTGTCCTTTCTAGAGACATTCAATGATGAATTTCTGCCCATTCACTCTCAGTATTGACATGAGCTATTAACAGCTCTGAAAGTTTTCTGAGCTGACAAATGTTGGGCATACAGGAATTCAAGTAGAAGTCATCTTGTCTTCCAGAGAAGGTGTATATGGTAAAATGCTTGTATGTGTTATATATAAGGGTCATAATCCATGTAAAAATAATCTCTTTGCCCTTCCATCCACTGAGGAGGCAGAGACTACCTCTTCTAGCCTTTTGTATTTTTAGGCTATTCTGTACCTCGCATTTAACTTTATTTCCCATAGAATACAAATGGTGGGATATTTGTAACTCATTTAAGTTATAAATTTACAATCTGTTTGCAGGTGATAATGACAGAAAACTAAGAAAAATAAGGTAGTATGTTCCAAAGCCTAACTTTGTATGTTTTCTATAAACACAAAGTATACATTAATGTTGTTTTTTTTAAAATACTTCAAGAGGTATTGCTAATCAGTACTTCTGGAAGTCTGATAATTTAATTAGATATTCAGCTTTTGAAATGCAGGATCCAAAGTCTGCAATCACTTCAAAAGCAATAAAGGATCTCTAATAGATTTGCTTTTCCTATGGCTTCCTACTTTGTTTTTCTAAACAGGCTACAAACTTGCTACTATTTACGTTGAAATCTAGTTAGGCTAATAATATGCTAAAGAGAAAAATGGGAAAAACTAGAAAATGTAAAAAAATATGCTAAAAAAATTTCGTACTTTTAATGTACAAGTGTTGTAGCCAAAAAGATGTTTAAAGTGTTTTGAAATACTGCAACAGTGTAAGATCAGAGCCACAAATATCAAAATTGTAAATATTAACCTAATGTTTACATCAGGCTTAACAGAAATAAGGCATTTTCTTTCATTAAAAACTGAATACTTGCTAGGCAAGTTTAAGAGAATTAGTTTTAAAAATATATATGTAAAAAAGTTTTAAGAATAACTGTTAACCCCATTAATATAAAAATATGGAAGACTGACCTATAAAACTTATATTGTTATCAGCTTTGGAGCAAAATTTTTTCTTTCCTTACTTTTTTAACCCCAAGTATCATTGTGACTGTAAAGTTTGACATCATTACTAGATACACATTTGGTTATAAGAAAGCAAACAGCTGTTGAAAAGAAAAAGAGTAAATGAGGGGGGGATTAAAAAAATAAATAAATTCTTAAGATTTTAAGGTTGCCTCATGGTCACAAAGGTAATGAAAACCATACCTACTAATAAACATACACTTACCACAAAACAGTCTCATACTACAATATTTTTTACAAGACTCCAGTCTCCTTAAAATCCCTGGTGAGAAAACTAGGTCAGCTAACTTTGGGGAAAGTATCCCATGTTATGAACTATATAGCTCAAGGAGGCACAGTTACTCCACCGCCAAGTGAAAGGCAGGCAACAGTATGACTAAACTTACATATAAAAAAACCTTAAATACTGTTCTGACCAGTAACAGCCCTGCAGATAATATAAATAATATGAATATAAAGTTTGATGTAATTACTAGATACATCTCTTGGTAAATTTAATGCATATGATTATAAGTAGCCTTAAATATTGTAATGATGTTACAGATACAGAATTTTAATAAGCGTAGCAGTATTATGCAACACAAACATTCAGTACTAATATTTAGTATGCATTTTTAAGACAATTAGGTCTTTTAAAGTAAAAAACCCCAACACTAATGTTTTTAATAAAAAGCAAGATTCAGTACTAGTAGTTGTTTATTGACAGTTTAAACACTTCTTTTAAATCATATATAATAAGCAAATGCTCAAAATAAAGTTTTTGCTTTCAAGAAGTAACATTTACTGTACTGTAAAATTACCTCAATAATATAAAGGACTATATTCTTGTAGAAACAATACAAGATGCATTTAGCTACTCTGTTATAATTCCATGCTCCATGAACCAACAACAAGTTCTTCAAATACTTGAACTGCAAAAAATGAAAAATGAACAAACATTTAATCAGAACATGCATACACCAATATTAAATATGATCTTAAACTATTTTATTGTAATATTTTGCAGTTTTAATGACTTACCTGAGCAATTGAGTAGTCTGAAGAATTAGCAGCTTGTAGACCTTCATTCCCACTAATGCCAACACCAACATGTGCTGTTTGTATCATACTAACATCATTTGCTCCATCACCAATTGCTAGAGTTACTACCTTAACTTGTTTTTTAACCATTTCTACAACTTCAGATTTTTGAAGTGGTGATACTCTAAGGGGTAACAGAAAGAAAAAGGTTTAACACAGGACTTTCAAATGAATGTACTTTCAAAACATACTTATATTCTGTGACAATAACCTGAGGCTAATTAACATCTTGGTCAGCAATGTGGTCTTGTTATTGCCCTTTAGGCTATATGATAAAAGCACTTTCCCAGCAAAATTCATAGAATTCGTTGAAGCAAATTGTTAATAGGACTGGAGAGACATAAATCAAACAGCAACAAGCCCCTAAAACAGAGCAATGGAAGAAACCCCAAACACTGCCACTATCAGTATAAACTTACAACAATTTCAGATTTTGGCATATTTTGTTATGCTTTTTATTTCCTTCTGTTTAAATATGTATTTTAAAAACACACAAGCAGCTATTTAAGGCACAGATGTCAAAGCAAACTGGAATGAACAAACAGTGGATTGCCATTACGTTAACACAGACTACACTCTAAATTACAGGAAGCAACTTTGAACATAGACTCTTGATCCTCCACTTTAACTGGTGGTAACTTTTCCCTTGTTTTCAGGACTGCTCCAATTATCTGTCATTAAGAAAATGTCAGTCCACAGTTGAGGGGACAAATTATTCCAGAGATGACTCAAAAACTCTGTTGATGAAACATACCAGTCTTGGCTCCATCTACCATTGTGTGTGTCACGTGTACTTTCCATTTCATGTTGTAGAAGTTCTATTCCCTATGCTGAAATTCAGTCCTTAAGAGTATCTGAGACATTTTAACTGAAAATAATACACAGAAACTATGTGTTTCACACTGTGGGGTAGGAGTAAACCCTAAGCAGTGTAGCAATCCACTTGTGCTTCCTGACCCTGCTCCTCCTGTTCCATGGTACAAACAGAAACAAGAAGAAATGTCAAAAGCTCTAAGTCTGTGTCCTTGCCCCTCCTATTCACTGCTTCCTACAAAGAGAAAAATTCTGGTACCAAAGCATGACTCCAGCCTATGGAGCTGAGGAAGAACCACCTTTTCCTCATCTATCTTTCCAGACAAACTCATTCTAGATGCCTCTATGCAAAACCTAGACATGGATATATACTGACACCATAAATTCCTATTATAATTAATTTCCTACAAGTCTTCTAAATGCATATTCATAGCAATAAACCCTCTGGTATCATATGGTTCTAGAACTTTACGGTCTGGACTGTGAAAGATTCTCCCCTGCAGTGACAAAATAATCAGGTTTAACAATTACATAGGGATGTTCACAACCTAACTTAACTCTTTCAGGTCTAAAAAGAAAATAAAACTACAGAAATACACAAGAAATTAAGAGTACAAGTTTCGGGGAAAAAATCTGCAAAGGAAAAGCACAAAAGAGCAATTAGTTCTAAACAATGTTCCTTCCTGAACATGCTCTGTATATTGCTGCTCACTGGGATACCGCCAAGCAACATGGCCTGTGTACTTCACGAGTACAGGTCTTACCTGAACCAAGACTGCTGTACAGCACTCACAAGCTCAGTAACAAAAAGAAATGTTACCACCAGATACCAAAAATTCAGTTGTATTATGGCGTCTGTGCAGTCCTTAAGTTCCTCACAAATGATGTCACAAGCTGATGGTCCCACCATTCTCTTTAAGAACGTGAATAGTGGAAGGCCTCATGATGCTTGAGATAATTATAGTGTTATATTGTTATTAATGAAACACTTGATGGGCATGTCCTCTCTAGTTTAAAAGAATTATAGCTCAAATAATTCTATCAAATTTGGTAAGTGAATGCGGCAAAAAAATACTGTCCTACTTATATTGAATTTTTTTTTTTTTTTAGATCACAAAACCAGCGTTAATGACTGCAATAATAAAAACAAGCCACCTACAAGAAAAACAAAATCTTTCCAACTATATATCTTAGTGAATTTATTTTTCAGTACATGGCATGATAAAATGTTCCCGTCTTCCCACTCATTTCTGGCATTGTAGCCAAGGCTGAATGATTTTCCTGTCCTGCCACTGGACAGACTGACATTATAGATCAAAATGCATTGCTTCCTATTTGGACTGAACTTTTGATCAATAATTCAATCTGAGGGGAAAAAGGGAAAAAAATTCCAACTGGTCATATACATTTCCTCTTCACACTTTTCCTGTCCCTCCTCCAAAAAAACCAAACCAAAAACAACAACAAAACAACAAACAGAAAAAATATCCTATCTCTTTCCAAATAAAGAAGAGAGAGATATTAAATTCTTGACATTCAAAACTATGTTTTTACAATTAAAGAACACTGAAGCATCAGTTATGTTTTTTTCATGAAGCACACAGATACTAATGGCAGTGGTTGGCCAACACTTTTTCTAGCTATCTGTAAACTCTACCCTAGCTACCAATACCACAACCAGTGACCACTTACGCGATTGCTAAAGCTAATGGTCATGCCAAGCTACTTTCCATTCCGCCTGTATACGAATGCAATTAAAAAGCAACTTTAAAAAACAAACAAACAACAAACCCAAACAAAAATAGAACCAGAAAGCTAGCATAACAAAATCCAATGTTCACATGACAGACTTAAACTTATAAGGTTAAGAGAAGGAAACCAAAATTCTTCTTAGAATTGACAGCTGAGGCTGGCAACTGATTTCTTGGTATTCATTGAAAAAGTAAATGCAGCACAGTGGTCAAAAAGTTCAGAAAAAAGTCCAAACCTCTGACAACACACTGATCACACTGCTGATATTATCCATTATCCATTTCCTTCATTAACAAATCCAAGTTACAAAGATTTGAGAAAAAACAATACGGGCAAAAGTAGAAACAGTGTTTGAAATTTATCGATATGTCCTTTAGAAATGCAAATTTCACCAAACCAACATTAATTTCCTATGAAAGGAAAGCCCTTTCCCACTCAAATAAATATTTTAAGATTTTAGCTGTTCAAGATTGATCATGATTATTCTGAAACATAGCTTAAAACTGTAGGAGAAAAACAAGGTTTTCTCGACATGTTTTCTATGTCCTGAAACACAGACTTCTAACATCCATGAAGAATTTAATTTTGTCTAAACCAGCAAATGACAGTAACCTTCACAATTGTTAGTGGTTAAAACTTATACAACATTTCTGAAACTCAGACTAATTACAAGCTGAAAGAGGACTCCAAACTATTCCTGGTGGAGAAAGTCAACTAACCAAGAGTATTAGAGAGAACTGTTTTAAACCACCAAATTCAAAACAGGAATGATTTAAAAAAAAAAATTAAAAAAAATCATGATCTGTCTTTCTGTGTATATTCTATACCCAGATACACAACTTCTGAAATGTAAGCACACTATCTCTTCTATAAATTATTATACACCATACTTTCAATGATATTTATTACTTCAGTCTGTGTCACCAAAGTACTCTTTTTATTATGGAACAGACTGATACCTGATTCATTTTCAGTCTCACAGAGGAATGTGCAAGAATAGTGTAAGATCCATACCTCACACGGAAAAGAAAACAGAAAATATTTTCTGGTTTTCTCTAGCAAACATCAGTATTTGTCATTTTACCAGCACTATGAAGTTATAGGAAGAAAAAAAACCCCAAAACCCAAAGTTTCAACAACTATAGTAAACCTCAACGTCACATAGATTACTGAGTTCCCAGAATAGGGGTATACTAACAGTGGTTGCCTTTCTTTCCTAGACCATCATGCTTAACACTGAGACAATGCTGTGAAGGGAAACCAAGTACATGGTATCTATCCTCATTTTTGCTCATGTATAATACACTACCACTGAGTTCCAGTAACATCCATATAGCATTTCTGGTTCTCCTTTCCATTGCCAGAGGACATCTTCTCCTGGTTCTCAGGGTTGGGTGATATTCCATCAGCTGAAAAACATCCCAATTCTACTCCGTGCCAATTAAGTAAAATTTCTTAAGTTTTAAGTGCAACAAATCAGGGAAAAAGGTTGCATAAAAATTAATCGTGTGATTTTTCAAAAAGCAAAAAACAAAGGAGTGAAAAATAACACAGTCTTCAGATTGAAGGTAGCTATCTAATTACTTTATTCAGCAGCCTGCATAACACATGCTATCAGACTTTTGAAAAAGGTAATTAGGATGAGTACAGCATTGTAGTGAACTTGGGATGAAAGCTTCCGGGCAATAGCCCTTCAGAGAAATTCTGTGGTCCAAGTATATCAAAAAGCATTTCTATGATCTTTTGTTGCATGTTTTATTTGAACTCTGATGATGAGCACTGGAACAAGACTTGCTACAGCCAGCTTCTATAGAAGATTTCTGACCTGAGAACATCCTTTTCATCTTTTTAATTTTTCAGGAACAGTGGCTTGTTTCCCTTTCAGAAAATGTTGTATGGGCAGTTGAAAGATGGCACTTAGTTTTATTGCCTTGTGCATAGAATTCATGGTGAAATTAAAAAAAAATAAAATATCTTTTCTTCATTTTCTTCACTTTTAGCTGTACATTTTTACTGCAGAATAATCCATTTAACATTCTTCTTGCACACATTACTCTAAAGCCAATACAGAGTTGGAATTCAGTTTGTCTAAGTCTTTAAGCCAAACATCTGCTTGGAATTAATAACATAAACAGATTTTTGAAGTGAAATGTCTTCTAAGTATTTGTCAGCTTCATCTGTGTTATGGCTAGTCTGAGGAAGAATCTATTGTTAACAAATGCTTCTGAAAAAGTGAATATAGTCTGAAAACTTCAAAGAAAGTGATGTAATTTACACTTACAAAACCAAGGAGTCCTTCAAACGTTTACTGCCTTTATATGAATGGAGAAAAGGCCTACATTTTCACTTAGTGAGGACAATATATTAAGTAACTTACCTTAATTAAAAATTAGATTTTAAAACTTATTATTTTCAAACTCACAAACAAGGATATTAAGTTTTCTTACTAAAGATGAAGAATTTACAGAAATAAATCTTTTAACAGAATTTTTACTCTTGAGAAGCACGTGATATTAAAAAAGCACATACTAAAACAGTGAGAGTTACAAGCAAATATTTTAGTTTTAAACCTGCAGCCAATTTTAAAACAACCACAAAATATGTCAGAGCATACACCTAGACATGTATTGAAACCAGCTGACCTAAGCATATTACAGAAATGTAGAAAAGGCAGAGAGAATACTACTAGAAGAGAAATTTCATTTTGCACTTTGTTATTTCATCACAAAAATGCTAGCACTAAAAGTCAGTTATACATACAAAATATCCTTCAATGGTTGTACAGTTTAATAGAACCAGCAATATTGTCTCTTCAAATGGCATAAAATGTATTTTTAAATCAAGGAAAGAGAAGAAAAAGAAACAGTTTTGAAAGAGCAGTTCTACATGCATCTCCTGCTTGTTACTATACTGAGCAAAAGTGGAGCTAGTAGAACAAGCACAGAAGTCCAACTTGCCTGTCAAAAAGACTACTGCTGTTAGAAAACCTCTTATATACAGTATAAACTGTGTGTCAGTGTAAGACTTCAGTTTAAAAGACAGTAAGAACTTAGTCTGAAATTCAGAATGTTTCATTCTGGAACATGGCTACAAAGCTAAGCTATTAAAAAAAATAATAAAACAAAAATCACGTAGTGGCATAATATCCTCTTGATTGACAGAAAGGATGGAAAGAGTATAAACCAGGTGTTTATTTGGATACTATAACCTCATTTGCTTTTCCCTGTTCCTTTGCAAGGCAGAAAAAAAGATAATTTTGAACACTGATTTTTTCAAATGTATCTGCTTTATCACAGAATTACAGAGTAACAGGTTGGAAGGGATGTCAAGGATGATCTGGTCCAACCTTTCTTGGGAAAACCATGGTATAGGTAAGATGGCCCAGCATCTGTTCAGATTAAACAATTTACCTTAATGAACATTAGTAGTCTACCTAAACATGAGAATCTTCCATTTATTTATCTTATTAGTCAAAAGTAGACTGTCTGTTAAGATGTATTTATAAGTTTTCACATTTGTACCCACCATGTCTGTACCTTTAGGTAGATAACAGAATGGACAATAACGGGGTAGCAGGCAGTAAGCTTATATAATTTACTGAAAGAAGACGTGAATTTGGTAAGAAGTGATGCTGATTTCTGAGAATTGTTTTGTTATTGTACAAAATCCAGGCTGACCTCCTTTTTTCAAGATTCTTTTTCTCAGACAATGTAATCAGACATAACATCCTATTTAAATATGGAATTAGACGTAACTTGAATCTGTAGACAACCCAAAAACTTTAGCACTGCATTAATTGCGAGAACTTGAATTTGTGACACTTGTATATTGCGAAACAGCAAGACATAGGAACTCTCGAATAGCTTGAATACCTTGTTTCTGATTTAACTTTTCCCATTCCATTGTAGGAAACAGCTGTTTTTTTAACGCTACTACAAAGTTCAAAATGGTGAAAACATACTCTGAGAACAATAATATTACAAGAATAGCCAGTTACCTCAGACACTGATGAAAATAATGGTGATTTCCTCACAACAAATCACAACAGTGATTTGATTGCATTTCTAATACAGATGTCCTACCTGTGTTGCCAATGATCTTTTAAAGAAAAGTCCTTGCTTCTGCTTTTTGACAGATTAATCACTTGGCCTAGATCGAGTTCTTTAACACTGACAGAAGCAGTTCTTGTTTACCCAGTCACAAAGCATCCAACTTCCCTTTTCATTCAATGATTTGAATGTAAAAGAGGTGATGTACTGCTCAGGAGAGGCTTGAAGTTTTTGTGTTTAAAGCCATAAAAACACAGGAAGGCCCCGAAACACATAAGCTATCAGTTATACAGTCCCACGTTTTCCTTCCTTAATATAAATCTGTAAATATTAAATGGCAAGCCAAACTGCTTTCATACTGTGTATATTTAAAGAATGCAGATATTTAATTTTCTCTGATCTGGAACAAGTTCTCCTTATGGTAAGTTTACAGCTTTAATAGCTTATGTTTACAGGAAAGGATTCAACATCTCATTGTGTGAAAGAACCCCAAAACAATCAGGAGTAGTAAAAATAATAAAGGTGTTTTCATCAGCTTCAGGAAATAAAAACCACCCAGAGGAGTAGTACGTTTAACATTTTTGTGCAGTTATGCAAGGTACTCCATCGCTTACAGAAAAATCAAATATAAAATCTTGCCCATGGAGGAAGCTCTGCAAAAGAATGCAGATGGACTAAAACCTGCAGTTAACTGTGGTATCAATTTAAGGTTACGATCAGTGTCTCGATCTTGCTGATTTTAATTTCACAGTTGTACAACATGGATATATGTATTTTCTCTGAAATAAAATGCATTTCTTTATATTTATATGATGATAAAAATACTGTAGAGTAAGAATAATGTAAACTTACCTGCAACAAATAACAGCTTTACACGACAAAGCCAAATCCAGGAAATACTGTCTCACTCCAAATGTCAAAGCATATTTCAGAGATTTACCATCAATGATGAGAGCAAAATCATTTTCCTTCCTTAAAGCATCACCAAGAGTACTGCAATGATGGCTAAGGGTCTCTCTTGTTCCCTGTTGCACAAAAAAACCCAAACAACCAACCAATAATAAATGTGTCCATTATTTTTAATTCCTACTCTTCTTAAGTCCAAATTTTTTTGGGTGATCAAAACGCAGTTCCTCCTTTTTAGAGGAAACTGCCTTCTGATTATGCTATCAAATAGACAGTATAAAATGGAAAAAGTATTTGCAAAAGCTGTACTGTTGGAAACAACAGTAGAAATGGTATGTAGGATTGCTTTCCTCACACTGACAAAAAAAAAAAGTGTCAAAGTTATGGTGGAACTTTCAATGCTCTTTGAATAGCAACAATAGTTGCTAAATGTTTGATAAAAGCTAGAATTAAATAAGTTTTCTATATATCTATGCAGAAATATATATAGATAGATATCATATCATATATAGATATCAGAAGAAACAATTCTGTCCACTATTATATAAAATGGTCCTAAATGTCAAGAAAAAAGTAAAAGAAACAGAGATAATTCATAAGTACATACATTATAATTCTAACTATCATAATAAATTTGTGTTTTACAGTAAGACCACATCAACTGCATGTTATTTAAGGGATCATATTTTGTATTTTTCAGTTGCTAAGGACAGTTTGGATCACACTTACACAAGTCACTATTCTGTGATCCAGGACTGAGAACTTCAGATTTTACTTGAATACAGATGAATGTATTCTGTACTATGCAGCAGAACCTCATACCCTCCTTTGGGGAGTTCACTAATATCTAGCTAGTTACAGTACAGCTCCACCACAGTGTCACAAAGAAGAAAAAAATTTCTTGTTGTATTTCTTTGGTTTTGAATGGACTTATAGAGCTACAAAATACTTTTACTGTATCTTGCTTCACAGTCCAAAACTGCTTATGAAATACTGAATTTGGAAACCAGTATCATCTTATTACAACAATATTGCTGTATTTTTCTATAAGTTTAACAACCAAGTAATTGTGCTACCTCAGTGATGTCAGGCATATGTAAATAACATCTGATGTAACCACCTAGAAATAAAACACTGAGAAGTCATTACACATCTTAAACCCTGTGAAATAAAATTGAAGATACTGCTTTGCCTTTCCCATGCAAATTACTCCTCCCAGTTCCACACGCTGCTGACCATATTTTTTTGTCTACTTTGCTTCCACTGGCCTTCTAAGGATTCATTAGTTTATCTAAAAAGTGATTTGGCTGCACTTCTGGTTTCCTGGCTCTCCCCTCATAAAAACTGCAAGGAAAACAAGGTGCCTCTGTTTAAAACTACATCTTAAAAAGTCTCTAAATTGACAAAAATTTCTGTAACTATTTTCCAGAGCATCCTCTCCAATTAAGAAAGAGTACAACAAAGAAAGTATTGTTTTTTCTTATCTCCATGGACTATTTAGCTTCTGTTTAAATTTATGCAGTACAAGAGCCTGAAACTTCATATTCCTTTCATCTGTTGTTTCTTCTCATACATGCAGTATAAACTCTTCTGTTTAAATTGACAATTTTTTATCATAAACCAACACGCCATCAGGTAGCTCCAGGCATGCTACATATCAAAACAAACAAAAAAACCCCAAGATGACACAAAACACTTATCCTAACTGTAAGACTGTCATATCTTAAATTCCTTTGTGGGCTTATATGTAGCTCTATGCTGAAATAGAATGCCATACATTAAAAGCACTATCAGAATATCCCTTATTCACTTCTACATAATTTTCATGAAATATTTCTCAGTGAAATTGAATGGTAATCAAAATATTTTCTATTATTAAGTTCACAATTAAAATAAAGCTATGTTATTCATGATTTCTGCCTATGGTTAGCAGTACTATACTGAAAGTTTGCAGTCCATTAAGTTAATATGGAAGCAAAACAAAGTCTAGTGTTGTTTTATATAACCATAAGAACTTACTAACAAAAACATATTTTATTTGTAAAGCTAAGCAGATGTTCATGGGAGTGGAGCCTCAAAACAAATAATGTTGCAAAAGCCAGACACATAAATGCTTCCTCAAAGTATTTCTATCCCAACCAATGCTAACTGGGGAGAGGGAGTGGGGATTGGGGTATTTTTCTTTTAATTCCATAAATAAGGCTATTGGTTCACAAAAAGGAGGATCTCTTATCAGCATATTCTTTGTAAGCACAGTTCACAGAGCTGGGATAGAGTTTAAACAAGTAATTTTTATTTTTTACTCTAACTTCCTCTGTCTTGCATGCTAAGGTTATAGTAGTGGTCAAATTGAGGAGGCATTTGTTTTGTGAAATCTGTCTTACATGCTTTAGGGACAGGGCACTCTGCCTGTCCCTAAATAATTAGAGTTCAGCTAGCTTGTTTTTCCAAAGAAGCCACTGGTATGCAACAGATATTGTAACTACTACTGCAATAGCAAGAGCAAGAAGCACCCACTTATTGCCACTCTTTTCAGTTCTATGAAAAGTATGCAGACCAAGAGAAGCCAGCCTTCTGAACTACTATGAACACAACAGCAGCTTTGTATAGCCAAGAAGCTATACTTGCAAAGCCAAGGAGGAGAGAACTGCCACAGAGAGACCCTTCAAGATCCTAAATACACAGGCCCCACTACACACGGATTGATTTCTTCAAGGTTTCATGGCTGCTCAGTTCCTCCTGTGCTGAGGGAACTGGTGTTTTCTAGAAGACCTCATGGGACCACAGTTCCCCTGCAAGGTAAGGGACAGAGCTGCAGCACGAGAGGCAGACCTGTGCTTTTCAAAAGCCAGTTTCAGTCATATACCTTAACAGACAATATACCAGATAAGTATTACAGCATCTTGCCAGCCGTTGCTGGTATGCAGAAAGCAAAGAGGAATTCCACCTACCCTTGCAACTGCACTGATTTAAGGCTCTGTAACCAAAGCAGTCCACCCCTCCCTCCACTTCCTAACACTAGCTCCACTCCTCTGTCAGAATTTTCAAGGCCATTTTTGACACATCCAGCACTAAAAATGGAGACTGACATCCGATTCCACCCACACCAGCAAGCTAAAGGTAAGACACAAAGTAGCCATTAATCAAACAATGAAACATGCACCATCAAATGAGGCAGAAAATTTTCAGTGGAGTGTCTTGGTAAAATACTGCCACAGAGCTAGTTTATTATCATGTCTGAACTGCCTCTTGCCCTCAGAATATCCAATCACTACATTTATCTGCTCCCCAAACCCCACAATGTATGTTATCACCACAGACAGATTTGCAAGCAACCAGTTTGCATATGCAATTTCAGCTGCCACAGAATTTCTGTGTCCCCATGTACTCTGAAAGGGCTCTGTGCATGTAGGGAAAGGACATTCCTATTGCTGCACAATCTAGATACTTCCAGGTTTGCAACAGGGAGTACAGTACAGCTATCATATCAGATACTACCTTCTATTGTTAAAGTATATGTAAATACATTTATTTTAAAAATATATTGCTTAAAATATATTTATTCAACTTTTTAATTGTCACACTAGAAGTGTGCTTGTTTACTGAGTTTTTATTTAACTACTAAAAGGAGTCCAATAAAACTACTTACAAATATGAAATATGAAGAAGTATACAAAGTAATCAACCTTTTGCACTGCAAATATATTAAATATTGCAGTAGTTCTGAAATTAATCGTTCTGTGTAAACAACCTAAACACAGGACAGAAGGTCTCACGTGCATTGGTTAATTTTTACTCGGAGACTGGTTGAGGAGTGAAAAATTCAAAGTTAAGGGCTTGAAACCTTTCCTGTTTTTTCAACAAACAACAAACATGATCCTTCTAAAGCTAATGACCTAAACCAAGAACAGAAAAATCAAAAATATCTTCACTAGTATCACAGGCTACTTGTGTCATAAGTTGCTTACTGTATCAACAGACTCTGATTCCATACACTAATCAACAGCTTCTGTCCCTTCTATATTTGGGATTTTAATCTTCCCAGCAAAAATACACTGCTTAAAACAATTTATATTTGAAATACAGTCATTGTAGTTTAATTCACACTAATGTTGAAAATATGTTGCTCTAAATGAGTCAAAACATTAAAAAAAGTAGTAAATATTTTAACTCACTTTATACCCTACTCCTGGAATACTACTATTTACTCTTTCAGTCAAGGCACCCCCCCCTCTTGCTGTTTCTCACACTTCCACTTTTCCCTCCCTTTCTCTTCCCAAATCCTATCCTGAGCAACCTGACCACAATGTAGAGTAAGGAAACTTCATTTCAGGCCTTTCTCCTAAAGTCTTCTGGACAGTGAGTTTTCTCACTGAGGAAATCCTTCTTCTTCTTCTAAGTTAATTTAAAGCTCTCTTAAAGGGTGGTAACAGGATTTATGTTTTTCTCTCTCATGGGATTTTTCACATAATATCGCATTCCTACCTTATCTAAAGAATCTCTTCTCTACAAAGCACTGTATACTTTTAAGTTGAGAGTTTTTAACCCATACTTGTAATTCAACATCTAATTACAGTTTCAGCTGTTCAACCACACAATTAGTTTTTGGCACTACTAAGATACTCTGTTAGAATTAATTTGTTTGGCTATTGCTGGGTTCTATTAGAGGCACGTGAAGCTCCCGGCTTTATCCATGGATTTATTTCACTAGACGGAATTTGTTTGCTCATCATTCTCAGGTTCATTTGTGTGGTAGCTACACAGTGCTTTTTGAAACTGTGGACTAAATTTCCAGTTATTCGGTAACATTTTGTCACAAAAAAATCATACATTCTTCCAAGTATGCAATGCTACAATTAACTGAGTAGATTATAAATAACAAACAAAAAGCAACTCCCCAAACTAAACAAACAGACCCCTGCCCGCATTCAAAAAGTGGTTTTCGGAGAATTTTTTGGTTTGTCCAGATAAATAGAAGCTCCAGGTTATTTTTCAAGTTACCTCTACCATTATGTCTGGATATTTTAAGTAGTAAAATAACTTTTCATTAACTGAAAACTTTGCAAGTTTTACTTACATCAAGAGAGCCTTCATTTATAACAATTAATCCCATGTTCTTTCTTAGAAGCTTACAGGAGTGACCTGTTAAAAACATTTTTGTTTTCAAAAATTTGTTCCTCAAATTCCATTATATTATAGCAAAGCATTTTTTTCCCTGTAAATGAACTACAAAAGGAATTAAAAATGATACTCCCCCCGCTGAAATCAATGATTAAAAAAAATATAATGCATTCTATAAAAACTAGACACAAAGGTACTAAGTCAGAACAGTTGGAATTTTCCTTTCTGCAACTTGTGACTGTTGCTCCTTTTTCACAGAGGTGCTCAGCAGAGGGACAAAAAACATCTTTAAAGGGAGTTAAAGAAAACGTGAACATTTTTGGAATGAAACTTGCATTTCATACAAAGTTTGCATATATATGTTCCTATTCTTTTATTTCTTGATGCTTTAAACAAAATGTATGCCATGTACTAACGATGCAGGCTGCCTAGACAAATACATATTGCTATTCTTAGTAAAGTTAAAATACTGGTATTAAGTGTATTGCATCAAACCTGAATGTACTAACAAAAATAACCGTAGGTAGTAGTATTAAAAAGGATTCATTTGACCAAAATAATGCTTTAGGGCTACTGCAGAAGTGCTGATATGCTCATATGCAAAAAAAAAATATTCAATTTTAAATGCAGCTTCCATGTATCACTATTTAAAAATACATATTTATCACCAGTGAAATTAGACAATTCATGTTTGGTTGTTGGTTTTTTTTTTCCTTCTTTATAATGAAAGAATAAAAGGAAACCTCTCATCAATGTTAAAGTTTATATAGCACTTTAATGCACAATCTATATTGTTTTGCTTCAGTTAAGATTATGGTCCCTACCACATTTCTTGGAAAGAAGGAAAAATACAGAGGGGCAAATTGGAATACTTATATTTTCTTAGTATTATTCTCTCTCACTGTCAAAACCGAAACAATGTATTATTTTTAATTCATTTTAGATGCTACAAAGACCCACAAATGCAGGTTTTTTTCCCTCCTCTCTTCTTCCCCTCTACTCTGCCCTAGTGAGGCCACATCTGGAGCTCTGTGTCCAGTTCTGGGCTTCCCAGTTCAAGAGAGATGGGGAACTACTAGATAGAGTCCGGTGAAGGGCTACAAAGATGATTACGGGACTGGAGCATCTCCCTTATGAGGAAAGGCTGAGACACCTGCAGCTGTTTAGCCTGGAGAAGACTGACGGGGGATCTTTTTGATGTTTATAATATATATCTGAAGGGTGGGTGTCAAGAGAATGAGGCCAGACCCTTTTCTGTGGTGCCCAGTGATAGGACAAAGAGCAACAGGCACAAGCTGAAACACAGTAAGTTCCACCTCAGCATGAGGAAAAACTTCTTTTCTGTGAGAGTGACAGAGCACTGGAACAGGCTGCCCACAGAGGTTGTGAAGTCTCCTTCTCTGGAGATACTCAAAACCCACCCGGATGCAGTCCTGTGCAACCTGCTTTAGGTGAACCTGCTTTGGATAATCTTCAGAGGTTCCTTCTAACCCCTAATATTCTGTGATAAGAATTTTTCTTGCTGTTACTGTTTGAACAGAAGAAGACTTCACCATTCCCTCACGTTCTTCCTGCCACTGACTAAAAACTAAGTTAACATTTAAATTCTGGAATGCCATATAATAACATTATTTATTACAAGATACCCTTATGTTCTGAAAGCAATTTTACCCTAGCTATTTCTATTACTTCTAAATCTCTAACAAAGCCATCAAATGAATGCAAATGTAATACCAATGTTAATGGCAGTCTCTTGTTTGTCCCCAGTAAGTATCCAAATTTTTATGTCTGCTTTCATGAGTGTCTCTATGGTTTCAGGCACTTTGTCTTGTAGTTTATCTTCAATTGCTGTTGCTCCAAGCAGCTGAAGATTCTGTGAACATAAAATATTCAGCACATGCAGTTTTTTCAGCTTAAATTCAGTTGTAATATTTCAATTTCTTCTGTTTATCTTTCCATATTTACAACAAGTTTAATGGTCTCTGAATTCATTAATCACATTTGGCATCAACTACTAAAGATCTTCCAGTTTATTCCCACGAGCTTTAAGTTAAAAATCTATCTGGCTTGACAAACTGCACAGTGTGACCACTAAAACTTCACCCAATTATTCACAAGCTCAAGAGCTTATTCAGCAACAGCTACCTTTTCCTGAGGGGCACACCTCTCTCATTTGAAGACTTAATGAGTGCTTTTATTACGTATTCTCTCACTTATCATGATTACACGTTGTAAATAAAACACAAACAAAAAAACCCCAAAACACCAAAACCCAAACCTGCCAATTCATCTTCATCTTAAAACTATAATCTTGATCATTTTTAGTTTTAACTTCCCATTTAGCAAATCCATAAGGTTTTTGTGAATACAGCCATTTTTATACTTTGTATTTCTGTACCTTTAGAACTAGGTAAAACCCTGTTAATGACACTATTATAAACCTAATAGTGTGCAATCTCGGTTGCAGCATGGCTTGCATACTACATGCTGAGAAAGAACTTGTGCAGCTAATACAAAAAATTGTAATGGCAGGAGGGTTGACTTTGGCATTAACAAAGTTATACGGTTTTAAGACTGCCTTGTCCATGTCTGGATAAACTGCTTATCTGTGCAAACTGGACGTCCCGTAAGTTCCTGAAGCTATATACCTTCACTCTTCTTTTTCATCAGTTAACACTACAGGTTTTTGAGGATTTGAATTTGAAGTAGTTTCATCAATGTAAACTTTCTTACGCTTTCCAAGACAAAAAACAAAAAAACAAAAGCCCCCCAAAAGTCAGGTATCAAAACTTCAAGCAATATTGGTCTCATGAACTCCTTTTTATACATTTAAGAGCTACGGGAGCCTTTTTTGTTGAGGCAATGAAGTCTAATCACATGCTTGGCTACTCCAGCAGCAGCGTTGCCAGAAATTCAGGGAAGTGATTACGGCTCTGCTCTTTGTGAGACTGCATGTGGGTATTACCACCTTTGCTGTGCCTTCGGTACCAGAGAGGTTGACAAAGTGGAGCAAGCCCAGCAGAGGGACACAAAAATAGCTTGGGGCTCAGAGCACATTACTAAGTGCCTGACGAAGCAGGATGAATTTAACATGGAGGGGGGGAGAATAAGGCTAAAGGAGGGATTCCATGGCTGCCTTCTGCTAACAGAGGGCCTGCAGGTAAGCCATCTGTCTCTAAGAGATGAAAAGTGAAAGGGCAAGATGAAATAGTCACATTCTGCAGCAACAAAAAATTTAATTCAGAAAAAAAGAAGAATAACTGAGCACTAAAAAAATCTTGCATGCTATAGCTGGAAAAACTCCCTCCTTGCAGATACTAAAAACTTCATCAAAGTGCTGGGCAAGCAAAATCAGCCCTTCCTTGAAGAGCAGTCCCTTCCAGCCTTAACTGCTCTACGGTTTTAAGATCATTACACAACGAGCAGATGATGTTTTTGCACAACACAGCACTCCTGTAAAAACAGCTTTCCACTATTTCAACTCAAGCCCAATACCTTCTAGCAAGGTAGCCACCTGCTGCACAAACTTTGCCAAATTAATCTTTCCTTCATTTTGGACATCTACATTGCAAGGACTGTATGACACAGCTGTCAGTATATTACTAGATTTATTTTTTTCTGTCTACTCCTCAACAATGATTAAAGATTTCATGGTACAGACAGTAAGAACATTAATTAAAAGAACAACCAAAAAAATCAATATCCTTGCCCTCCCCCCCAAAAAAACCCAGAAAGCTACACATACTTTTTCAATTAGTTCATAGCTCTCCTCAAGTTTGAGTGCTCTGTTTTGTAGAGCTGTAGAAGCACGGTGATAGACATCTAACCACTCCTGATAATCACTTTCTGAAATCTCAGCCACAGCAAAACACAGAGTTCTTAAGCCTAAAGAGAAAACAGATAGTAAGTGTAATTCAGTATTTGTTACTCCCTTCCTTGATCTGCCTGCAATGAGTAACTAAAAGTTGAATTTATTATGAATTTTATTTTGATTTTCTTACTGCTGCATGTCTTGAAGAACTTTCAAAAATATATATAAAATAAAAAAA